>BQKN01062252.1:78112-99283 GCA_022839385.1 Asparagus kiusianus
CTATATAATGCTGCCTCACTCTTGATGTCAAAATGGACCTATATACTGTAAATTCTACCCACCAAAAATAAGATCAAAAGGACAAAAGCGACTGAATGGTAAAACCAGGAATTCTGACAGCACGCAACATCTATATAACTCAGGAGCCAACATAATGAATATGCTTTTGAGATAGTCTGATGAAATATTGGACTAAAAATCGAAAAGAAGAGGGGGAGAACTGTAACAAGGCAACCAAACACCTGCAAGTTTACTTTTCTGCTTCCGCTGTAATTCCAAAAGCCAACTCAAATATCTGGCGGTAATCATCTACAAAGTGAACCTCAAGTCCTTCCTTCACATTGTCAGCAAGCTCATCAAAATCTCTTTTATTAGCTGAAGGGAATATGAGAGTCTTCACATCACTTCTCCTTGCAGCAATTGTTTTTTCCTTGACCTGTTAGATTATAAAAAAAACCAAATCAGCTTAATAAATACAAGAAAGTGGCAAATCCCATACTTAGCGTGAGATAAGATATTCCACGGTTTATCAGCTTTATGAATAATGTAACAATAAGGAAATAAGATATATTTCCATTATATCACAGAAAAAACAGAAAATACTGTCATAAGTTAATAACAAGAGAATACGGGAGATTACCCGCTGGGGTTAATTACAGAGAGACACCTCTACTAGCGCCAAATTGAACATACAACACTTGTACTTGAAGAAAATAATGAAAACCCTAATCTTATTGCTGAGATAACTTGGGCTTATATAGGTCCCTACAAACACAACTTACAAATAAGCCCCTTTACATATTATTAATATATCAACACTCCTCCTCAACATGGGCGAAAGATATCCACTAAGCCCATCTTGTCACATCCTCTAATCATATCTACTGAGCTAAGTCTCTTAGTCAGATAATCTGCTGCCTGATCCTTACTTGGAACATGACTTAACTCCAGTAATCCACTGTCCAACTTCTCTTTGATGAAGAACCTATCGATCTCGATGTGTTTGGTTCTATCATGCTGCACGGGATTGTTTGCGATACTAATGGCTGATTTGTTATCACACCACAGCTTCATCTTGGCTCCTTGATCCAGCTTCAGCTCCACCAGCATACTCTTCAACCACAACTCCGCAACTCCCAAGACCATAACTCTATACTCTGCTTCAGCTGTTGATCTCGTCACCACTGACTGCTTCTTGCTCTTCCACGAAACCAAGTTACCTCCTACAAAGATGTAGTATCCTGAGGTGGACCTCCTGTCATCAGCATAGCTAGTCCAATCATAGTCACAGTAACCCTCAATGCTCATATGTTCATTCTTCCTGAATATCAGTCCTTTTCCGGGGGCATTCTTCAAATACCTCAGAATCTGGAACACTGTATCCATATGACCCTTCCTCGGATCATGCATGTAGCGGCTCACCATGCTCACTGCAAAAGAGATATCGGGACGTGTGTGACTCAAATAGATCAACCTGCCAACCAGCCTCGGGTATCTGTCACGATCAACTGGTTCTCCAGCCTCCGCACCCAGGAACTTCTGGTCGATCGGTGTAGTTGCAGGTTTGCATCCTAACATCACCGTCTTTTTGAGAAGATCCAGTGCATACTTCCTTTGAGAGAGAATAATCCCCTCCGCTCCTCAAGCTATCTCTATTCTAAGAAAGTATCGAAGCAAACCAAGATTTTTCACCTCGAATTCCTTACCCAGTCTCACTTTGAGTTGAGCAATCTCATTCTCATCATCCCCTGTAATAATCATATCATCCACATATACCGCAAGCATGGTAATGTGGCCTCCATTCCGTCAAAAGAACACGGCATGATCGGCGTTAATATGCTGATACCCCATATCTATCATAGCCCACATGAATCTCTCGAACCAAGCACGAGGAGACTGCTTTAGCCTATAGAAATACTTCTTCAATCTGCAGACCTTGCCCACTGTCTGATCTGTGTTGAATCATGATGGTATCTCCATGTATACATCTTCCACTAGATCTCCATGAAGAAATACATTCTTCACATCTAGTTGGTGTAGCTTTCATCCACCATTTACTGCCAGAGAGATCAAAGTCCGAAAAGTGCTCATCTTCGCTACCGGTGCAAAAATCTCATCATAATCCATGCCATATATCTGACTGTACCCTTTGCCACCAGACGAGCCTTGTAGCTCTGAACCTGTCCATCTGAATTCTGCTTCACAGTGAAGACCCACTTGCATCCAACTGCTCTCTTCCCTTCTGGTAATTTTACTAACTCCCAAATGCAGTTCTTCTCAAGAGCCTCTAGCTCCTCGTACATAACCACTTTTCACTTTGGGTCCTTCTTAACAACCTGCCAATTGTTAGGTACAATAACAGAGTTTAATGATGCAATGAATGCTTCATGTGCAGGGTGAATATTAGAATATGATACAAACTGGGCAAGATCCTAACCATATCTATCGAGAGAATTTTCCGTATTACTGCGAGTAGTCCTCCGTACTGACATTGGTGTGGGAGGAGTAATTAGAGGAATGATATCACCTTGGGAGAAATCTGGTGGTGATGGTGGTGTCTCAGGAGTCGGGGCAGGCGGTGACAAGGGACTTGACACCAGTGGCACTGTAGGTACTGTTCTTGTAATTTGCTTCTCCTTCCTACTATAGGTAAGTAGTTTCCCCTGAACCGTGAGCCTAACACCTCTTGTCTCCTTCTCCTCTTCTTCTTCATTCTCCTGCTCCTCCTCAACCAATTCTCCCTCCCAATGAATTGATAGAGAAATCGATTTCTCCATATTATTCTCTATATTGTTCACCTGACTCTCATCATTCTCCCCCTCTCGCCTCATACTTCCAGTATCGGGCGAGTCACCAACGGATGAGGTTGCCTCCCGGGTGTAATATGACTCGAGTTCTCGAAAATACATATTCATGCTCACAAACAGCCTCTTCTCCACCGGGCTCCAACAAACATATCCCTTCTGAATAGCAGAATATCCCATAAAGATGCACTTCACCGCTCTAGGGGCAAGCTTCCCGACGGATGGCTTATTGTCCTTCACAAAGCACACACCGCCAAACACCTTTAGTGGAAGAAGCCCACCATTATCTCCCTTTAACGTCTCACATGGAGACTTCCAATCCAGCACTCTCGATGTCATTCTATTAACAGCGCCGCTACGGTCAACACTGTTTGCCCCCATAATGTTTATGGGACATTCATGGAGATCATCATACTTCTAGCAATCCCTAAAAGATGTCTGTTCTTCCTCTCCGCTACCCCATTCTGAGCTGGTATGTATGAACATATAGTCCGGTGCTGTATTCCCTGAGCTGACAAGTATTCCCCAAACGCTCTGTTAGTATACTCTGTCCCATTATCAGATATCAATACCTTTACTACTGCTCCATATTGAATCTGAACATACCTATGAAAGTTTTGAAAGCAACCAAACACTTCACTCTTATTTTTCATCAGGTATAACCAAGTAACACGAGAGAAACAATCAATAAAGGTAACAAAATACTTGTATCCATTCATAGAACTTGTGGAACAAGACCCCCAAACATCTGAATGTATAAGATCAAATACACAACATGACCAGAACTAACATAAGAGCTTCTAGTAAGCTTTCCAAACTCACATGCATCGCACACAAGTTTCTGTTTATTTGCTTTCTTAAATAAAGATGGATACAACCTACTTAAAACACTAAAAGATGGGTGTCTCAAGCGCTGGTGATAAAGCATCAACATACTCTCAACACTCATCTCAGATCCTACTCCTGCTCTCTCTATCATAGATACCAACGCTGAGTCCAGCCCTTCACGATCCAGGTACCACAGTCCGCTATTCTATGTGCCAGTCCCAAGTCTCCGTCATATCCCCTTCTCCTGGAAGATCACCTTGGGAATGTCAAAAGAAACAATACATTTTAGTTGGAATATGATAACACTAATGGACAAGAGATTGACTGGAAAGGAAAGAGCATGTAAAACATTAGATAAAGTTACCGAATTTGTACAATTGACAGTACCCTTACCAATCACTGACTGAAATGTACCATCAGCTGTTTGGATATTATCAGCCGATGCTAAGTGAGTATATGATGAGAACTCACTAGCATTACCTGTCACATATCGAGACGCACCTGAATTGACTATCCATTCTGATGACCTATCGGGGGATAGAAACAAGAGCATATATGTCATCAGTACCTTTGGTAGGATAAGTATAAGTAGCAGTATTGCTTCTGACGAAGAACAAAGTGGATGCCTCCTCAGCCCCACTCCTTCTGTCTCCATCTCCTGCTACTCTCTGTTTCTTCCTGAGTATCTCCAGAAACGCATGATCCTCGTCAGTAAAGACCACCTCAGGTGCTTCCTCTCCCTTTGCTACCATGAGATTCGCCCGGTTACATGCTCCTCTTCCACCTCGTCGACCCTCACGGTCACGACCACGACCTCCAAACTGTCCACGACCACCCGAATCTCCTTCCTTGGGTGGCTTGGTGCAAGCATGCCTTAAATGATCCACTTCATCGTAGTTATAGCACTGCCGAGTCTCCCCCTTGAATCCAGAGTTGGAGGATGTCAGTGCTGACTTCACTACAGAAAGTCCACTTGTCACCGCCTACAGCCTAATGCGAGTCTCCTCCTGTATCATAGTCGAGACTGCCTCCTCAAGTGTGGGAATCTTCGGCTGGGTTAGCAGCAATGCAGTCCTCTAAGTAAACTCCAATGCCAGCCCCTTGAGAAACACCATAGTCCTTTCCTATAGAAAGACCTCTCGCTCCTTACATTCTGGGTCCTTACAGCTCGCCCGAGGTGAGAAGTGATCATAATCTATCCACAGACGCTCCAGCTCTGTGGCATACCCCTGGACAGTCCTCTCTCCTTGAACTGTGGCATCAATTTCTCCCTTGATCTGGAACACCCTCAGGTTATTTCCCACACCATCATAGGTTCTCCTCAACTTCTCCCAGACATCCATCACCTTCCCAATGCCATATACTGTGATGACGATCGACCGGACCAATAAGTTGAGGAGCCAGTTTTACACCAACATATAAGTGGACTTCCACTCATCTCTTCCAGCTGAGCCTTCAGCCGGCTCTGTCGTCTCTCCTGTCAAGTACCCCTCCAGGTTCTTTCCTACAATGGTGTATCTTACCCGTCGTGACCAACTTAGGTAAGTAGCTGGTCCATCAAGCTTCAGATCGATGGGTGAAAGCTCTAACTTTTTCAGTGGTCTTGTCACACTCACCAGCCGACAACTTCACCAGCTGCATCAAAGTTAAGACCTCTGTCGATCAGACTTTAGATCAACCATTTGTTCTCCCTCTTTTATTGTGCGCAGTGAAAAATTCGGCAACACTTCTGCTGCACAACAAGAGTAGGATCTCAACTAAATTCTTGTTTCTCAAAGGAAACAAGAATCGACAATGATATATATCAACACCGCGAGATATACACTCTTCCTCTCATCAGTTCTAGGACTGAAATATCGAGGGAGTCGAACAAGCTACACATCCTCTCATCAGTTCTATGACTGAGATGTCGAAGGAATCCAACAAGCTACATATCATCTAGGGTTGGGAGGGGTAGCAGCTAGGGTTGGGAGGGCAGCGGGTGCGGCAAAGGGCAGCGAGGTGCGGCAAAGGGCAACAAGGGGTGCAGGCAAAGGGCAGCGGCAAAGGGCAGCAGGGGGGTGCAGGCAAGGGGCAGCGGAAGTGCAGGCAATGAGCAACGGGCAAAGGGCAGCAACGACGCGTGGTGGCAGCAGCACGTGGTAGCAGCGGCAGCACGTGGTGACAGCAGGAAGGCAATGAGCAGCGACGAGCAGCGGCGTGTGGTGGCAACGGAGGGGTAGGTTCGACAGCGTCTAGGGTTAGGGTTAGGGTTAGCGGCGGCTAGGCTCTGATACCATGAAGAAAATAGTAAAAACACTAATCTTATTGCTGAGATAACTTGGGCTTATATAGGCCCCTACAAACACAACTTACAAATAAGCCCATTTACATATTATTAATATGTCAATAGTACTGTTGCAGATTGTACTACACTTGTAGTTCTATTGTTGCAGATAAAGCACCCTGTTTTCGAGGAAGATACCAGACATTCCATAGTTTTTCAGCTTTATAATTCATGCAACCAAAAACAAGGGAGAAAAATAGCTAACTCATCCTAGAAGTATTGGTGAGCTCTCAAATTCCCCATAAAGTTTCAATTTACCTATGTTTGTGGTTTCAATGTGGTCATTTTGTAAGCCTTCAGTCAAATATTTTACAAATCAATGACTTGACAATGTTTTTTTATATTACTTCATGGTTTTTTATCAGTTTGTCTCCTTTTTCTCTAAAAAGCATTTTTAACTGCTTTCCCCAAAACTTTTTAACCTTTAACCCTTTTAATGAATTAAAAATAAAATTTTAAATTGTAAAAAATAAAAAAAAATCCATTATTAATCTGCATAATATTGGAGTGTAGACTTACAAAATGAAAACATTGGCCACATACATAGTTTAAGGGGGAAAGTAGGCATCAACTTGAGAGTTCACCAATACTTTATGGGTGAAATGATCATATGTCCAAAAAGAAATAAGAAATGTATTTCTATGATATCACAGAAAAAATAGAAAATAATGGCATAAGTAACAACAAGAGAGTAAGGGATAATCCCTGGGGTTAATTGCAGACAGATCCCCTGTACTATTAACAAACTGAACTTACTACCCTTGTAGTTCTATTGTTACAGATTGACCCCAAGTGAGAAAATTTTGAACCTTCTCAGGGTGTAAGTTCAGTTTGGCGACAATACAGGAGTGTCTCCATAATTAACCCTAATCCCTGAACATTCAATGGAGCGCGTACCCCGCCAATTGGGAGAACTCTCCCCGTTAATGTAACTTCACCAGTCATAGCAATATCCTCCTTCACTGGCTTCTTCATAGCAAGGGACAGCATCGATGTGATCATGGTGCATCCAGCACTTGGCCCATCCTTTGGAGTAGCGCCAGCTGGAACATGCAAATGGAGCTTAGAGTCTGCAAAGAAACGGTTTTCTGGCTCTTTCTCCCCTAATATTGATCTGGCTACTGTATGAGCTATTTGAGCACTTTCCTTCATCACGTCTCCAAGCTGCCCTGTTAGCAAAAGTGAGCCTTTTCCTTCTCCTTGTTCAACCTGGGCGGTCTCTATATACAATGTGGAACCACCCATTGAGGTCCAAGCCAGACCCATGACAACTCCTACAGGGGTTTGGCTGTAAATTCGGTCCGCATGAAAAACTGGCTTCCCTACAAAATCAATAAGGTTTGACTCGTCAACTACGACCTCTTCGACCTTAGCATTACCTGTTTCTTGCTTGACCTCATCTGACCCCAAATTGACCTGTCAACAAAACAAATTAAAACCGAACCTTACTTCAGTTACAATGACAATTAGACATGTGATTTCTGATCTATGGTCGCTGTAGAGTATGAAAGTTTAATAATATACTAGCAAACGTGTTCCACAATATTATGACAGCTCGGAGATGAGATGAAAGAGACTCCACAGTTTGATCAATATTGATTTAGTTTTTAAAGGTTAGATGTAAAAGCTTCCGCATGGTTCTAATACCAGCCTCACAAGAGTAGAGTATAAAGCACCTGTGATGGTCAATTTAGTACAATATAAGAAGTATTCCTTCAGGAATTTGAAGTAACAAAACGCAAGAAGCTTTGATTTCTTTTATATCATCATAATTTTACGAGATAATATCATAAAACATATCCATCACCAAGAAGTTGTTAAAACATGGAGTTTTTAGTTGTATAGCGCAAAAAGTTCAGAAAAAACTCAGCCTCTACTGCTATTAGACGCAAAAGGTGCAGAAAATAAAATTTATTTAAATTTTCAGTACCTCAATTTCTTGCTTTGTTCTGGCACTATCACCAACCTTCCCCAGGGAATCTGCAGGATCCTTCTCACCATCCAGTTGATCTGATTCAGTGGACGAGTCAGCCTGACAATGTAAGCTAGATTCACTTGATTCTGGAAGTTTCGAGCTACTTTCAATGACTTGTTCACGTGAGCTATCATCCTCGGTTTTATTTTCCAACTGGTATTCCGTCTCATTAGATTCTTTATCAGAAGAATCACTGGATTCTTTTGTTTCTTGCTGATTAGAAACAACTCGTGATGGTTCATTTGATACTCCTTGACGTACAAGTTGCAGAGCTATCTGTTAGGATTGAAAGCGTGACGCCATTTATGTTCTTGCAGATATGATGGTAAATGACTCTTGAACCAAATAACACACAGGAAAGTCTTCAAAGCTTTCTAAATCAGTGGAAGATGAGCAAGGTATGAAATGTCCCATTAAGTTAAGGTTGCTTTTAGTTAAAGAGAGACGAGGATTGAAGGAAAGAAACTGTACAAGAAATTGTATTCTAAATTTACAGGAAAAAGAACAAAAACGTTTGTGTATGATTGTAAATGGGCGTGGTAGATATCAAACTTTTTTTTTAACAAAAGTTGAACGTATTGAGATATGACAATAACTATAATTTGAAAGAAAGAAAACCAGTTAAACCTTCAATCTTCACATACATAGTGATATTCTTTATGCTAACGTTATTTAATACTTAGGTAAACTTCAGTCTATATTGAGTCCCGGGTACGCTTAACTATTTGGAAGATAACAATATACTGGATATCTTTTTGAATATGTCGGATGGTTCATTCATTCATGCACCCAAGTATTATCGGTTAAGACTTAAACATACCCTAATTATTCACAATCTAATATATGTTTATATATTCAGAATAATACAAATTCAGATAGTCGAAGATCTTTGCATATACTATGAGTGGTAGCAATATCCATATCTGCATCCATGTTTTAAAATGCACAAATATGAACATCCATATTTATATCCATGTATATTTCTATGTGCAATTCTATTTGCAGAAACCACAAAGAACCACAATGCACAATGAGCACAACAAAGAAAACTACACGCAAAAAATTTAAATGGTCAGATAAACTCTTAGTCAAAAGTGTTACAATTCAATAGACCCAGCAAACTTGTGAAGATACTTAGAATAAAATATTTCCAACTTTTGTGAGAAAGATTTGAACTACCAGAAGTATATCATCATCTTAACCTTAGATTTCATTCCATTTTAAGAACACTAAGCATAGAACTTCCTCCAAGATAAACACGAGTTTTTTTTTTGGGTGGGGGGGTGGGGGAGGGGGGGGGCGGTTACCAACAGGTATGCATGTCAAGTTACAAGAAGATGTATGAATTTCACTGAAAGAATCAAAACCTAATTAAATATTCAGATGTCTTAAGTGACTCCACTACTGTGAGAAATTTTTAACAAAACAGGAAGGGAATTAAAAAGACAAACTAGCTGAATAAGGTTAAGGCATATAATATAATATCATGCACAATAAATTTGCTGACCTTGCGATATATTTTCTCAATTTGCTTTTGAAGATTCCGGACACCAGCTTCTCGGCAGTAATTCTGTATTAGCGCAAGGAGAGCAGCATCTGTCACTTCTACCTGACCAGTAATGATCCAAATGTTAGATTTTTAATAAGATGGCATTAGCACAAACATAAGGAACACATTTGAGGGAGCTTAAAGTTGACATTTCCAGAACTAGCCAAAAAGAGAGAAAGAAGTGTCTAGCCAAAGGTCCAAATAATACTTCTTGCGCAAAGTAAAGATGAAATACACCAATATGCATAATTTAGAAAAAACATCAGGAGACAAACTTAGTGGAAGCAGTTTCTCAAGTTCGTTATTAATTCCTAGCCAGAAACTATTCATGAAAGAGGGGCCGCGAAAGACGTCTCTGCATGTATCTTATGTGCCTGTCCATGTATCCCAAGACAAGGTTAATACAGGCACAATAACAAACTATATCTTACCCATAAAGATGTTGATAAATTATGTGGAAACAGAAGGAATTCAAAATATTTTTTGTTCTCGTGAAACAGGTGATACAAAGACGTTTAAGACAATAGTTATTTGCATCATTATATCATGTACCTTGCCTGTTCTAAGAGTAGTGATTAATGTCATCTTGTGGTAAAATTCATGACACACACCTTATGGAGGTTATAATTATAAGTCAAAATGTGACATAACTCATGCAGAGATTCAAGCGAGGTATATGACAGTGGTAGTGGTTAACTCAATGGACGTGATACGCATAAAAAAACTGAATGGATAAATAGGACTCCATGATATAATTATAAGTCAAAATTGTGACATAACTCATGCAGAGATTCAAGCGAGGTATATGACAGTGGTGATGGTTAACTCAATGGACGTGATACGCATAAAAAAACTGAATGGATAAATAGGACTCCATGACTCCATGTAGCTGACCTAATTCAGAAGAAAATGGATCTAGCATTTCTTGAGTTAGGATTAGGAAAATTTGTTAGGATTTTATTTTTCATGGCAATTTCATTTCAGTTAGTACTTTAATTAGTTATGATTAGTAATTAGTTGCAATTTTATTTGATGTTATTAACTAGTTAAGATTTTATTTGTTGCTATCTTCCTAGAATTTTGTTTTCTCTTAGTTTGCTCCTATTAAAGGCGTTGTATTCTTTATGTTAGAGGGATGGAAAATTGATGAATAAGATTCGAGTTTCCAAAGATGATTTTGGAAGGCTTCCATAGGCGTGAAGCCACATTATGTGATTAGGCGCTAAGAGTGAAGCTAGCCTACCAAGTTTATCATTTTTTGTTATATTAGATCTATTTATTCGCTCCTCAAATATCAGCCAACAAACAAAACCTGTCAATGAAGTTAAAGTCGCTGCCCTCCAACAATCATCACCAACCAGCAACCATTCACCGCCGTTAACCTCCAACAAGCTCTCTGGCAATCTTCCGATCCAGCGACCGTCTCTCATCATTTGGTATCAGAGCCCAAGGGATTCATCCTTGCAGCTTGGACATCAGCGATCATGCCTAGCGACCCACGTTCACAGAGTATGCGACAGGATGGCCAACACATATGCTAATTCCTAGCTATATATGCTATGCCATCTTATAAAATATCAGTTTTACACACATTTCGACACATGACGCCTAGATATAATGTACGATATTGATTACCTAGATATAATGTACAAGATTGATTACCTAGATATAATGTACAATATTCATTGATAAATAAAAAATACTCAGATAATATCTCTAAAAGTCTCAATAAATAACTTGCCAAAGTGGCATAATCTCAAAGTCACCAAAGATAACCTCCATAAACTAACAAGTAGATATCTCAATCCTCAAAATATGGGGAAAAGAACTACAAAATGTGAACATAACAATCATCAACCACTAATTGCTCGAGTTAATAAGCGACTCCAGAAGCAATGTCCTACTGATCCGCCACTTGACTAAAATACTCTTGGTCTTGATCTGGATATACTATTCGTTACCTAAAAAAACATGAGGTCCCCAGACAGACAATATGTTCGTATGAAGTGTCAAAGGAAACAAGAAATACAAACATTCAACATATGTAGTCATAGCAGCACTCTGGATCAGATATAAAATATTCAATTAGCAAAGCTCTTTAAATGTGATAAAAACATGATATGCGAAACAATAAAACAACAATATAAATGTCATACCATCGTGTAGTGTAGACTAGCGTCCACCTATTAAGTATCAATTATAGTGATCTTATTTAGAATACAATGTTAGGAGACTCGTGTCAGATGGGGGCCAGAGCAGTCTTTCTAGCTCAATGACAATTGATTAGTCATACATTAAGCCCCCTTATCATGTCCCCACCCCGCTGATGAAACCTGCGTTTGATATTTCCCATTTAAACCCATCGGTTTACATTTTATTAAGTATTGTATACAACAGGTTATTCACTATGTCATGTTATTTCAAACATTTAAAGTTTGCCCACCATCACTACCATGAACCAGCGACATTCACGATAGTCACTATCACACCTCCATACTTTGGACATGTAGGCAACAAGTACAAGATTTGCCCCAAGCCTACATTCAACTGTTGGTGTACAACTATACTTGTCTAATTGTCTGTGTATCAACCCCGTATCAAGTCAACGCTAAAAAATTTATTATTCGACCTCATGTTGTGTCTATCCATTTGATATTCTTATTAACCAATCAATTCACGTATTAAAAATGTATTAAATTATCACTGGGGTCTAAAACATGTATTAAAAATGTCACAAAGGGTTTGTTAAAATCCGTCTAACCAATACACTAAAACTCCAAAATTATAGTGAGAGTTGAGAATATGTATTTAAATTATAACATGCCCCTGCAGGTTGAGCATCCTTTTTATTAGCTAAAACCTGGACCCACGTAGCGATGTCAATTTTTAGAAAATCGGCTTACTAATTTGTGGCTGGAGGGATTTGAACTTGGATTGCTCCAATGCCATGTTAAGATCCCTATAACCATTACATCAAAACTCCGATAGTTATGGTGAGAGTTGAGTTTTATATATTTATATTTAACACGATCAAAACTATAAAAAAATACAACTCGGAAACGATATAGAGGGTCCAGACCCACTCCCTTGCCGATTAAACGGCCGATGGGACCACCGTGGCCTCATTGTCGGTAAGCATGCATAAGCATGCCATTAGACATGAAATGAAAAACAATTGATGATTGGTTAACGAGTATATGAAATGGACAAACATGACATGTTGTCGTATAATGCACTTTTTGTCGTCGTCGTGATGAACCATGGGAGTGATACACAAACAAGTATCGCTATACACCAACAGTTTAATGCAGGCATGGGGTTTCATTTTATACTTGTTGTCTACTTGTTCCACGTATAGCGGTGTGGTAGCGGCTATCGTGAATGTCACTGTGAACAATCTTTAAATGCTTCAGATAACGAGTTCTAGTGAATAGCGTATTGTATATAGCCTCTACTTAATAAAATATAAAATGAGGGGTATGCAGCCTCTACTTAATAAAATGTAAAATGAGGGGTATAAAGGGGAAATATCGAACATAGGTTTCATCGCGGAATGGGGACATGATAAGGGGACCTAGTGTATGACTAATCAATTGCTATAGAGCCAGAAAGATAGCTCTGTCCCCCTTTTGACACGAGTTCCTAACATTGTATTTCAAATAGAAACATTATAATTGACACTTACTATGTGGACTTTAGTCACACTACTCGATAATAGGACATTTAAGTTGTTTTATTGTTTCATATCTCATGTTTTCATAACTATTTTTAATCGCATTTTACAGAGCTTTGCAAATCTACTATCTTATATATGGATGCTACTATGAGTAAATATGTAGAATGCTTGCATTTCTTATTTTCTTTGAAGCTTTATACAACCCTATTATCCATCTAGGGACCTCATGCTTCTTCCAGCTAATGGACAGGTATATTTAGATTAGGATCATGGCCAAAAGTACTTAGCCAGGAGGCGGATCAATAGGAGATTGCCTTTGGAGTTGTTTATTAGCTCAAGAATAACTAGTATTTGATGATTATTATGTTCAGACTTTGTCGTGGTTTACCCGTGCCTTGAGTGTCGCCTAGTTGCTATTCTATAGATGTTATCTTTGTTGACTTTGAGATTATGTCATTTGGGCAAGTTCTTTATTGAGACTTTTAGAGATATTATTCGAGTATTTATCATTTATCAATTGATGTTGTACATTATATCTAGATGTGATATGTGAAAATTTGTAAAGCTGTATTTTATAAAATGGTGTAGCATATACAAATAGGAATTAGTGTAAATGTTAGTCATCCTGTTGTATACTCTATGAATGTGAGTCATGGGACGTGACAGGTTTTATTTCGGCAATGCAAAGCAAAGGATCAAAACCACCTTCTTTTCTTCAAAAAGGAGGAAAAGACATACTTCAGGATCTCAAGTATCACAATATCCTAAATCTCAGTCCGAGCCCAAGTAAGATCCAAAGCCTTCGTGATGACACAACACACAGCCTATGGTCAGTTACAATTTTCTACAAGGACGCCGAATTTAAAGAGAGATTTTTTTTATGTATGACAATGAATTTGGAATTTTTTTAGTTAGGATTAGAATTATTTGTTAATATTTTATTTTTCCTGGTATTTACATTTCAGGTAATATTTTAATTAATTAGGATTAGTTGCAATTTTATTTGATAATATTAGTTGGTTATGATTTTATTTGTTGCTATCTTCTCAGGATTTTGTTTTCTCTTAGTCAAATGGGTTGTATTTCTCCATTTTAGGAGGGATGAAAGATTGATGAATAAAATTTGAGTTATAAGAGATGATTTTGGGATTTGGGGTGATTCTTTTAGTGTGAAATCAGCATTGTGTAATTTTTGCTGAGTGAATTCGTCCTACCAAGTTTATCTTTTTATATTATTTATTTTTTTGTTATATTAGATCTATTTATTCCCTCCTCAAATAGTCGTTGCATTAATTGTTTAAATATTCCTCAATATATTTTTTATAAGGTTTGCCTCAAAACGATATGGTCTAAATATCCTTTTACCGCTTTTTGACAATTTTTGGGCAATATATCCCAAACATAGCCGATATATCACCTGATATGTTAGACAATATATACTTTTATAAATCTTGTCTGAAGACAATATAGTTTTACAAAATTTATTTAATTTTTTTAGCGAAAATCCCATATTCGTGATGTTTTTAGCAAAATTTTAATATGCCCTTTTCCCAAGTAAGTTTTTACAAATGGTTAGTGATCATAAATATATATTACTTGTATGCTTGGATTGCATAAAGTATGTTTAGATTACAATCTAGAACATTATCTTACATATGCACATTATCTAATATGGCACACTGATATTTACTAAATATCCTGATATCTACAATTCGATATAGATTTTTGGGCGTCTGATATTTCCTCAATATCCGATATTTAAATCCCTAGCTGCCCTCCTACCATCTTCAACAACTACCCACCACCCTTCACCGTCGTCGACCTCCAATAAGTTCTCCGGCAATCTCCCTATCATAGTTTTCTGACGATCGTCCCTCATCATGACCCCGATAAATCTAAGACATGAGGCTTTGCTATTGTTATTGTTGTTACCTTACTTTTATTTAACAATTTTGAGCATAAAAGATGCCAATGTCAATGGTATATAAAACATAAGTAGAAAGACAAAGACAGTTAAAGAATATGTATTCATGATAACCCTTGTTCCCTTTGCTTTATGCACCTAAAATTATGTTGCCACAAAAAACTATCCGGAAGTTACCAATATTTTATTATTTACAACTTTGCTTATATTTGATACAAAATAACGAGACCTTTGTAAGAAGCTACAAACTACAGACCCCAAATATATAATAGTCAGCATAAAACATTTCAACTACAAAAAAAAGATTCACCACTTCATTCCAAGTGTTTATTTTCTTTTATATTTCATGAAAAATTAAAGGACACAAAAATATAAGTGAATTTTCAACAAGATTGACAAGCAATGACAATAAAATTATTCTTTCACGTAAATAAATAAATTGAAACTAATCGGCCAACTATTCTGTCAATTGTTTTCTACAGCCAATATAGAACCATTTCTCTACTGATGAAGGGCTAAATCACAACCTATTGTATGTTTTTCATTAGATATATAGCTTAAAGAACTTATAACCAATTTTTTGTTGGTCTCTCTTATACTCTTTATAACGAAATTTTACAAAAGCTGACTCTCCTTGACAACTGTGGAAGAGTTGTATGCTCTACAAAGCCAATAAATTTATTATATGATAATAAAGAAGATTTTGCATGCATATTCATAGGTATTATTTCATATTATGATATGAGTTATCCTTAGATTACATTTGTATAGAAATTAAGTTAGTAATATACTACTAACAAGGAGACATAATTTTTATTTTCTTGTGATCTTAAATTCGTTTACAACTCATGAACACTATCAGAACAACGTTCTCTTTTATGGTTGTCACGGGTTGAACTACTATATGTGATAGAGTGGTGTGTCTCAACCACTAGAGTAGAGACTGTTAGTAACTTGTGAATATTTGTGGAGTAAAATATTAAACTGGGTCAATTCTATACTCTTAGACCTATCACTACTGTCATGAAGAAGAGTCATTCTAATCACAATATACCGAAAATCCTTGGACTTGAGAATGTTATTAAATCTTATGTATAAATTATATAGTTTTGATTTTGTCAACTGGTGATGCCTATATACGGACATATTGGACCATATAATGAGTACGTGAAGGCTTGTAGTCATTTAATAAAAAATCTGTCACTTCTAAAGTAGAAGAGAATATTCTGGATTATATCTTTGATATATTGGATTAAATCAAGCTGTTCAATTTTGAAGAATATTTTAGCAAATACTTTACTTTATATATTAAAACATATTAGATATATATTTTAGTAAATGCATTTTCTAAAATGTTTTTGTTCAATTATATTGAAGAGATGCACATATAAGTTTCTGGATTGACGACTATGGACGTCTAATCCGATAAACTTGTATAGAATATTAGTTGATGGAAGGAGTATAATGTACATTATTGTGATGCAGGGATCTCACGATTAAATCTCTGTCCTTTATATGAAAGTTGTAGTTTGTTAATGGACATAATTACAACTAAATTAGTAGGGACTAAACTATGGAGAAGAGAGGTCCTAAACGGGTCCCAAGCTACATGTTCTTACATACCTTAGTTATTAAAATTAATGCTTAGAATGAATAAAGTTATGACTTAGTAATATCATAAGTCATGAAACTAATCATCATGTAATTACAAAATAAAAGCTATGAACCATTTGACTTTATAAAGATATTAATTTCATAATTGTTTCACCTTAATAAAGATAATAAGTACAATGGTCAAATGTCATAACTACACAAGGGAGATGACTTACCTATATAAGGTTTGAGAAACCTTATTCTAAGTATCGATCCAATCCAAAAAAAAAAGCCATCACTTTTGAATAACTAAGAGATGAATTAAATTCATCAAAGAACATTGCATGTGAAACTTTGGAGGCTTGCACTTGTGAAACTTTGTGAGGTAACCCGATTACTCTATTTAACAAATTATTGTACATCATGAGTTTGATCTTGGTTTAAGTTGTTATTCCTTCATGAATTATTTCTTCCTGATATGATTAGGATCACGTATAGACTTTCAAAATGTGCCTTACACATTTCATAATGCAGGGTCACATGCTTTTATTTATGTTATATTTGGCCTTTATGTCAGCAACACCTACATTCTTGTTTTCATTTTTTTTCCCATACAACCAGTCCACTATATTAGAATTCAATACTTTGTAATCAAGTTGTTCTTTTTTTATCCTGATGGCTTGCTTAATCATTATTTTGCCACCAAGACCAGAAAAACCACAAGTGTTATAGAATGAATAATTTTGGTGACAAAAGAATAGCCTGCTGAAAAAGAATTAGATATGAAAAAGGAGCCCCCCACCTGCAAAAATGTGAGCTAGTTCTGATACCAAAAAAAAAAATGAAACATGAAATATCAAGCCATGAAAACCTACTTGTTCCAGCTTGATACCACAAGCTTCACGAGTTGTCTTCTCCAAATAGTCCCTTGCTATGTGCATTTTCTCATCTGTGATATAACCAGCAAGCGGGATAACTTCCATTCTGTCCAGGAGAGGATTTGGTATCATATCAATTACATTGGCAGTGCAGACAAACAACACCTACATTGAAAGATGACATAATGTATACAAATCCATCTAAAACAAGCAACTATAGATGCAAATGGAAACTACGTATGGTACAATGTTACAAAATAGTAAACTGGACATTGTAAATTCAGAAAATACTAAAAACAAAATAACAAAAATATCAATAGATTATATTAGGAACAAGATAGGTTAAACTTGAGAAGTTGACAGTGGCCTGCAATGAAGAGCCAAACAATCCACATATCGTATGATCTCTCATAAGAAAATGTACTTTTCTGCTTGTCTGTGTTCAATGTGAACAAGGTTCAGCAGAAATCAAGTGGATTGCTAAGAAAGCTACAGTCAGGTCAAAATTCAAAATTACTTCTCAGCAAGGAAAAATATCCACACAAGTAATTTGGCAAGATGGTTCTAAATAATCAGAACCGGCAACTGCAACAGCCAATTATTAATATCATGCAAAGAAGTGAATACTTCAGAAGATTCTAAAAATTTGACAATGTTATATGTCCCTATGTCAGTTGGGTGCTAACCCTCTGCTTTGGCAAGAAATTTAAATTTAACTGCAGTAGCTAGGGACAGGAGAGAGGTTTCCTCACAGGCCAACAGATAATTATCAAATTACGAGGACGTATCTAATTGGTTAAGCCAAGGGCTCTGGCCACTAGTCCTAAGAAAAACCATCAAGTAGATACAAATACATAAATGAGTAGGAAAAGGAGTATAAAATAGAACAAAATGTTTTTATCCTGTAACTCTACATATCAAGCACTACCCATTGGCCATGTATATGAAAACTCAGATCAGTAGCCACCCTTTGTTCTATGATTCTCCACTATCATACATGTTAAAGACCCAATAACTAAACTACTTACAAAGAAAGGTGCACTTATCATACTAGGCATTAGCAAATGACGGTATTTGTAAAAAGATTTAGGAATGTATCACCTAACATGAGCTCCCAGTGGGGGAAAATATATCATAGATGCAACCTTTCCAAGGAAAAAAAGGTCCTTGTTCAAGTCAGAATTTTTTCTTGAATGACTAATCAGATTCATCGATAGCCTAACCTTAACATATTGAATAGTTTCAAATGAGCAACAGTGGGCCTCTCATCTCCACTACAGATCCCAAACATGCAACACTATAAAATAGAATTCATCTCACGATCAAATGCCTCAAATGACTAAATAATGGAGACACCTATAGAATTATCTTTATGGCTAATTTACAGCAAGTTACTTACCTTCGATAGATCAATGGGTACATCAAGATAGTGGTCAAGGAAATTTGCATTTTGCTCAGGATCCAGTAGCTCCAACATAGCGCTAGCTGGGTCACCAGCATGTCCTTTACCCAGCTGTTGTACAATGAATATCAATATATGGGAATAAACTACGCAAAATAGGCTGAAAATAATAAAATGCAATTACTATGCAGGATGAAAGACCAAACTCATTTTCATGAAAATCAAATATAAATAAACAGAATAATACCTTGTCTATCTCATCAATTAAAACTAAAGGATTAGCTGTCCCCACGTTTTTTAGGCATTGCACCATCTTTCCTGGCATAGCACCAATATATGTACGACGATGTCCCTGTTAATCCACATAGAAGACGTTCATTAAGATGGTTTGAAAATTAATATATAAGATGGAGTCATCGTTAAACACTGAATGGTTTTGTTTAAATGACTTCTTTCATGTACCTTGATCTCAGCCACATCAGCTAAGCCTCCGACAGAAAATCTATAGAATTTTCGATTTAGTGCGCGTGCAATTGATCGACCAATGCTAGTTTTACCCACACCCGGAGGCCCAGAGAGACAAATAATTTTTCCTGCAAAAACATTCATGTTCTAAGTGGCTGATATTAATATATAAAAGCACGCATCAATTGTGTAAGCATGTATATAGTGCACAGATTTGATGTATAACTAGGTTTTTCTAGCCTCTCAGTTAAAGATTTTACATGAGTACAATGCAATGCAATACAAGATATCTTCTGTAAAAGAAGCACATGAAGTCAAACTTATATCCGAATTATCATTGCGATAGAACTGCCCTTAGCCCGGATAATCCTATCAGTAAGGGTAAACAATGATAGTGATGACTCCTAGATGACAAAATAATATTTGGAAAAGTTTGTGTATGAACCTTCCAATCCAGACTTCATGAATCCAAAACAAATTTCAGGTAACTAACTGGAGCAAAATCCAAGCTCAACTAGAAACCACAACCTAAGAAGTCAGAGGTTGGCATGGACCAAACTCTTAGTATCATATGCCAAGTTCAGCTGCCTTTTTAGAACCCCCAACCTCCAAGAACAGGCTGGGGTTTGGCCTGAGGGTATGGCTATTACATTTTCATTACAAGAATTTTAACATAAAATCTTCACTTTTTATTGTTTTCAATAACAAACCATTCCAATCAATAAGTGTCCAAAAAAACGCATCCAACTAAAAGGTTGGTATCAGAAGGTACTAACTACCTTGCAAACGGGCAGTTGGAAAAAAAGGCAAACAATATACTTTGATATTAGAACTTTTTTCAAACTTTGTTATTGAAATTTGAAACTTTTCCAAACCTAAAGTTCTCCCACTGTGCTGATAATTTTAGATTAACTTTGGCCTTTTATTCACATGTAGTGCGAGCATACTTTTAGATGGCTCCTTTAGGAAGGGTTTAGGGCATCTTTGGCAACCACATCTTGAATGGATTATTTTGGATTATAATCCACCAAGCTAGTAACCTAGGATCCATAGGTTATTTTTTGTGGATTATATAATCCGCATGTTTGACCAAGGAAAAGACAAAATGACATCACTTTTCCACAACCCTCTCTTTCTCCTTCTGTCTCCTTTTTAAGGGTTATTTCTGGTCAAAAACCACACTCTTTACAAAACAACCAAAATTTTAATCCACTTTGATTATGAAATAAAATGGATTATAACCTAAGTGGATTATAACCTAGGATTGCCTAAAATGCTCTTAGTCAATAGTAGGAACAATAAGTTAATATTTCATTTCACTCTAACTTGGTCTATTAAAGTGTTTAAATATCAAAAGCCAAATATTTAAGCTTTTTTTCCCCATGCATCAAGTGTGCACATAAAAGACAGCTTAGTAACATGTTTCTTAGTTTAGCGGCTTATGACTTTTGAGGCGAAACTAAAACGGATTTTTAAGGGCTTTTAGTTGTTTATACCATGATCTAAAAGATGGATCAATAATTTATATGTCAACAAAATCATAAATCTAACCAGCATGTTACTTTTGGCAACACATTTCTGCCTAATAAATGTCAAACTTATCAAAACCCTGTTTTATTTTTAGGAGCTTTAAAGAACTTCAGCTAACTTTTCAAGGAATGGATAAGATACTTGAGTGTTGAATATTGAATACAAATAGGTTCAATTCAAATCATGAATATATATATATATATATATATATTTATATGTAT
>BQKN01062252.1:104692-115798 GCA_022839385.1 Asparagus kiusianus
TGTTTAATGCAACAGTGACAAAATGGCTGAAGTGTTGCCGTCGTCCCGAAAAGTATGACACCATCAAAGCGTATAGGTCGTCTCGTCATTCGAGACATTCCTTAGCAAGAGTCCGAGCAGAAAACGTCTTTCATCTCAAACTTAGGCTACTTGAAACATCGGCAATGCTGACACCTGAGTTGAGCTTTCGAATTTATAGGACTTGGCCAGTTAATCATGACATGTGGCCGACTCTCAAGAGCTTATTACACCTGGTAATTCTCAAGATATAACATTAGCCCCTTTCACTCGGACTCGGAAAGTCGAGTTCGAGAGAAGCTGAACCATTCCACCTTTTCGCCACATCGGAGATTAGAGGCCTTTTTTGGAAGACAGCTATGAGTTGATGTTCTAACGTCAGCGCAGATCGTGCGCAACAGTTTGACGATATGGCGCTTTGGTTGACGAGCGGACACCATAAATTGACGAGAAGTCACTTCGGTATTAAAAACCATCCATAATTTTTAGGAAGTCGGGTCAGTTGTTCGGATTGCGCTACATGTCACCTACCCCATGCCTATATATACCCATCTCCTTTCTCTTCTCCAAAGCTTTCTTCAAACTTCTAAACCCTAAGTTTTTTTTTTGCCGTCAGTGAGAACTTTGATTGCTCTTTATGGGATCTCTGCCACTTCGAAGATCTAATTATCTACTCTGACCGCTTCAATGCTTCAAGTTCTCAACCTTCCATGATTCGTAATGAGTGAATTGCACTGCTCCACAGATACAAATTGATGGTGCTCCAGACTCGCCTTGAGCAATACGTGAAGGATTTCAACATCCCTAAAGCCTTTACTTTATTTGTTCCGGCGAAGGACCATGTCATCTACCATCATAGCGGCGATTTGGTGCCTATATATTAGCACCACCTTGATTTTGACCTTTGTCTACCATTGCAACCATTCCTCTAGCAAGTTTTTTAGGCTTTAGGGATATCGCCGAAACAGTTGAAGCCAAACTCCATAGCTTTCCTAGTCGCCTTCCTCGTTATCTGTCATCGAGTGAATGTTGAGCGAACTTTAGGGATCTTCGGCCATCTATTGCCCCAAGGGAAAGGCGATGGGCACTTCTATCTGCAGACAAACGATGGCTTCCAACTACTTTCCAACATCCCCGACACCAACAAGGGGTGGAAGGAGTTCTTTGACTTTGGCGCCGATCTAATTTTGGCTTCCCCACATAGCTAGAAATAAAGAAAAAGGGTTTGAAGGCGGTAAATCTCTCAAAAATAGAGGCCGGGGCTGGAGAAGATCCGAGCATATAAAGGTTCTCGCCAAAACGAGAACATTTTTGACAATGTCATGCTCCAAGCAATCAGCATATCTCACCATAGAAGCAGCTTTGGCTCGGGCGGCTCTCTTGGCTCTAGAAGAGCAGTGGCTCCTCGTGCCAACCCTTCTTCGGGGCCTCGAAAGCGTCTACGTGCCGAGTTGGTAGAAGAGAAGGTCCAAGCTTTGTGCCAGAACTGGGGCTGAGAGGTCCGAGAAGAAGACCGTCTTTAAGGGTCATCGTTGAGCCAAGGCTAATATGCAGGAGCTCCTCGCGCTTGATGATGAGATGGCTGAGCCTGCACTAGGGTAGATGAGTGGGGCTCCGACTGCTGAAGTTACTCCAGTTCCCTTTCCCCTCCTGAGACCGTTAATGTGAGTGGTGAGTCCCCACAGCCAGTTGTTGAGGGGGTAGCGATTGAAGGGGATCGACCTATTTCGAAACTGACAGGAGTCAAGGTCCCGACTGGGAAAGAGTCCAATGCCGCTACGCAAGCGGAGCCGAGTGAGGCTCATAGGTCTTCTAGGAGAGACGAAGCCTATCGCGGATGAGGAAAGTCGGTTGTTATTGAGCTGATTGCAACGGAACGGTCAGCTCCTCCAGAGACTCAGTATGCATGGCCCTTCACCACATCGGCGAGCTTGCTCTGAAATGGGAGAAGCGGAGGGCAACTTTGATATGGTCAGCAAGGACTAGCCCCCGATACGCAGGGAGACATCAGGGGTCAGTCTTAGCGTCCAGATACGACCAATCTTGTATGGTCATGCAGATCTTCCTCCCTAATGACCAAATTCTTCTGAGCAGAGTTTTTGATCCCGGTCTTCATCAAGCTAGCTGAAGTTATTTGATCAGGGGGCGATCATGGAGACTGAGTTATTCATTCAATCTAAGCAGGCCCGGAAGCTTTTCTTCAAACTTCAGGATAAGACAAGGACCTAAAAGGACGCTCTCGAGGTAGTCGAGCTGCAAGCCGCTATAGAGTGAGCTTGACTAACTGAAGAAGAGCCGACAGAGTCGGGTCGTGAATTGGCTTTTGGGGATGAAAAGAACAAAGTTGTCATTGAAGATTCTCAACAACAAACGGCTCACCTTGCTGAAGCTCAAGAGATTAACACCCTTTAGGAAGCTCTCGACCATTTTCACCAGGACTTGGGCAGTGCCGAGGAGAGGATTTAAGTACCTCGAGTCGAAAGTCGAGGCAGAGAAGGAGAGATAATGCATATGAGCGGGCTCGAGTGGCTTGGCTTGGGACAGAGGACTTGAGGGTGAGGCTGAAGGAGGTGTCTGTTTAAGAGGCTCCCCGATAGGAAGTTGCCCGAGCTGTTCAGGGAAACGAGCAGCAAAGCGAGTCTCCTCGCTCAAGTCCGACAACTTCAAGACTACGTAGCACTTTTGGAATCGGGTGACCACAAAAGAGAAATAATCAAGAAGTATCATGATACTCTCGAAAAAGTGAAGGTCGATCTTGCTTGCAAGAAGGGGTTCGATCACTTAACGAAGCAGCTTCCCTATGAGCTCAAAGTCAACCATAAACGATTCAAGTATCCCCCTCAAGTGTTTGTCTCGACACTCGACATCCTCAAGCGACTCGAGATTTGGCAGGAGGATTAGGACTAGTGGAGGAAAATGAGGAAGTGGTCGGCGAGTTAGATGAGGATTTGGCTGAGGGCTCCTGTAATGAAGCTGATACATCCTCCTCAGCTAACCGCTCAGAAACTCCTCTTGTTGCTCCTGGTCCAAGTTCTACTCTGCTTTTGCTCCAACTTCTGCCCCCTGGTAGCCTCAGCTCGTGCTCCGGGTTATGCTTTGGCTCCTGCTTTATCTTCATGAACATACTTATATTTTTTTTTATTAAGTCATTTGTAAAAACTCCTGTAAATTCTAATGAATGAATGAAAGACTTAATTTTGTTGACTCAAATATTTTGCACTTTGTTCTGAGTAGCTTTTCATTGCGTGCTTTAATTTTGAAATATCTTTAGACGTATAGGGCAGAGACCGAAACGTAAGTATTTCTGTTTTGATCGAGTTGTTAAGGACTAAGTGGTGCTTTAAATTTTATATTTAAAGTCCTTTGTATACCTTGAATGAGTCGGTGAAGCCCGAATCCCAAGGATACTCCATCGTGCCTTGGGTTTACTCTGGAAAATCGACACTAAGGGCTTCGCATGCCTTGGACGAGTTGGTGGAGACCAAGTTGCAAGGACTTTTGCATGCCTTGAGTTTACTCTTGAAAACTGACAGCAATGGCTTTGAGGGCCTTGGGCGAGTCCGTGAATACCAAGTCGCAAGGGCTTTCCGTCATGCCTTGGTTTACTCTTGAAAACTGACACTAGGGACTTAGCATGCTTTGGATGAGTCGGTGAAAACCAAGTCGCAAGGGCTTTCCACTATGTTTTGGACAAATCGGTGAAGACCGAGTTGCGAGGACTTTTCATCGTGTCTTGGATTTACTCTTAAAAACTGACACCAAGGGCTTTGCATGACTTGACAAATAGGTGGAAACCGAGTCGCAAGGATCTTCCATAATGTTGTAAACGAGTCGATGAAGACCTAGTCACAAGGACTTTTCATCATACCTTGCTTTGACTCTTGAAAATCGACACCAAGAGCTTTGCACAGAGTCGTGGAGAGAAATAAATAGCTTTTCATTATAATAGGAGTCTTGCAATTATATTTATTGGAAATATTCCTTAAGATGCTC
Source organism: Asparagus kiusianus (assembly GCA_022839385.1). Classification (NCBI taxonomy): domain Eukaryota; kingdom Viridiplantae; phylum Streptophyta; class Magnoliopsida; order Asparagales; family Asparagaceae; genus Asparagus; species Asparagus kiusianus. Next base: position 108,704 of record BQKN01062252.1, read on the forward strand.
TACATTCCAAGGATGCTTCAAGACCTTCCATCTTCACTCTACAACTAATAAGTTCCCACGCAACTTCTCTTATAACTTTGTAAGGTCCCTCCTAATTGGCAGTGAGTTTCTACGGTTGGCTTCATTATTGAAGGTGGCCTTTCGGAGGACAAAATCTCCAATTTTGAATCTTTGGGGTCGAACTCGGCTATTATAGTGTCGAGCGATGCGCTGCTGATTGATAACTTGTGATTAAACTGCTTGCTCTCGAACTTCATCGACGAGGTTGACTCTGCTTCGTAGACCGATTTGGTTGGCTTCCTCGTCAAAGTGTTACAGTCGCATAATAGGCATGCTGACTTCTATTAAGACGACCGCTTTCACTCCATATGTTAGTCGGAATGGAGTTTCTCCTGTGGAGTTTCTGTGAGTCGTCATTCTGTATGACCATAGGATTCCGGGGAGTTCGTCAACCCAGGCTTCTACTACTTCGTCCAACCACTTATTTAGCGCTTGCAGTAGGCACTTGTTCATCGCACTTAGTAGACAGTAAGTCGAGAGTCAACGACTATGAAAATAGACTCTACTTTGACTGCCAAGCGGCTCTAAATCGGGACAGAAGAGCTTCATACTCGGCTTCGTTGTTTGATGCCGGAAAATCAAAGGCAAATGAGAACTAATGGATGCGTCCCTCAAAGCTGCACAGTACTCTACTCGTGCTCCACTGCCACTTTCTCCTGAAGATCTGTGCACCTTTCGTAACCACTATGAAGAGAATTCGAACAAATCGAATTTAGGAGTATAGCTTTTCTGAGACCGAGCTTTCTTTACCAGCTTTTGGATTAGGCATGGAGCACCAAGGAAAGGAGCCAATTATTTAGCTAGAAGACCGTCTGGATCGGACAACTCGATGAGGAAGTCGGAAAGGACCTGGTCGTTTATAGTGGTCTTAAACTCAAACTGGACATCTTGTTCAGTGAGCTCAATAGACTAGTTGATTATTCGCCCAGATGTGGTGGTATTGCCGAGTACCTTTTTCAAAAGCAGATTGGTCCGTACTGTTACTGTGTGAGCTTGGAAGTATAGACAAAGTCTTCTGAATGTATTGATGAAAGCGAAGGAAGCTCTCTCAGTGAGAATCTAACTAAGTTCAGCCACCTTTAAGATGCAGCTGGCATAGTACACAAGCTTCTAGACAATTTCTTCTTCTCAAACTAAGACCAAGCTTATATCCTCTAATGAGATGGCTAGGTAAAGCTAGAGTGGTTCCCCTTCTATAGGTTTACTCAATAAGGGCTTAGAGGTCAGATACATCTTACGCTCCGTGAAGGTATTCCTGCACTCTGGTGTCCACCTGATGTCGTCTCTAGGTACTTTGGCCCCCTTTAGGAATTTGAAAAAGGGAAGACTTCTTTCAACCGACTTGAAGAGGAAACAGCTCAAGGCTGCTATTCTTCCGTTCAACTTTTAGATGTCACTCACCGTGCGAGGCTCAGACATCCCTTCGATAGTAGCTATCTTCTATAGGTTGACCTCGATTCCTCGTTGGGTTACCATAAAATCGAGAAACTTGCACGATTGAACCCCGAAGATGTACTTTGCAGGCTTGAGCTTCATTTGGCACTAGCAAAGAACAGAGAATGTTTCTTCAAGATCTGCAATGTAGAAGTTAGCCTTATAGACATCACCAGGATATCATCCATATACGCCTCCACATTGCGACCAGATTGATCTTTAAAGATCTTGTTAATTAACCTCTAATATGTTGCTTCTGCATTCTTAAGACCAAAGGGCATTATATTATAACAAAAGATACCCTGATCTATAACGAAAGAGGTTTTCTCCTACTCATATTTCGTCATCTTTATCTGGTCACAACCTAAGAAGGTGTCCATGAAGCTGAGCATTTAATCGCCAGCACTCTCGCGAACCAGTTGGTCTATCCAAAGGGGTAGTTGTCTTTAGAACATGCTTTGTTGAGGTCAATGAAGCTGACACATCTACCGCTGACTTTCTTGACCAACACTATATTAGATAGCCAATTTGGGCACTGGACTTCTCAGATGAAATTGACTTTCAGCAATTAGTTGACTTCTTCTGTTGTCGCCCACTGCTCTCAGGTCCAAGATAACTTTTTTTCTATCAGGCCGGCTTGTGGTGTCAGTGGACGGATAACTCATGAAGTATTACTAATGAGGCGATTCCTGGCATATCCTTAGGCCCCAGACAAAAAACATCCGTGTTTGTGCAAAGGAATGTGATGATTGCTCCTCCCTGCGACAGTAGTGCGGCTCGATCAACTCTGACCCGATTCAACCTTCTTAGTTTCATCGGGGTCAAGCCGAATTTCTTCCAATTCTTCTATAGGAGTGGTTCGCTCCCTTTTCTCATCTTTCTGCAAGTAAGCTTGTGCCTTCTCAATTGGCAGTCTCAAAAGTCCATCTACCTTCATGGAGGGAAGATAGCAAGATCTGGATTCTCGTTGATTACTCCGCACAAGGTCGACTCCTTCTGGAGTAGGAAACTTTATCATCTGGTAGTAGGTGAAAGGAACAACTTAAAGGTCATTTAGGGATTTTCTCCACGAATGACATTGTAAGTTGATCTAACATCCATTACAATGATTGAACTTGGACAGTAGACTACCACCATAAGCAAGGTGATCAACCCTTCTGGCCGAGCCCTGAGAGGCTTATAAAGGGACTCGCTGGGTTGCAACTCTGGTCTGTCAATCCTGATCTAACTGAAGGCGTCCATAAGAAGGATGTCTGCTAAACTTCCTGTGTCCACCAGGATCCTCTTGACTCAAAATATATTGATTTGTGTGGAGATGATGATGAGATCTTCATGAAGCGTTGTTACACCTTTCAGGTCGACATTGCTAAAGGTGATGGGTTGATCCACCTTGCGTTTCTTTTCACATAGATTCACCTCAAAGGCTCGTCGGGCATACTTCTTCCAAGCATTATTTGACATTTATCCAGCTGTTAGCACGTCACTAGTAGTGTTGATGGTGCTCTTGTCATTAGTTTCTTTCGGCTGATTCTTTTGACGATTCGGGCAAGGTGATCTTAACCTAGATCTTCTCTTTGATTTCTTTAGGGTGGGCTCCTCCTTGCCGCAGTTGTGGAGAAGTTTCTTCAACAACCCTCTTTGAATGAGGTCCTCGATGTCTCTTCGTAGGATTCTGCAGTCATCGGTGTCATTGTCGTGATCCTGGTGGTAGCAATAATATTTTTGAAGATCCCTCGTACAAGGATTCGAATTCATGTTATGGGGGATTTTGGTAAGATGCCCCTCCTTCTGAATCAAATGCCAAACTTATGAGAGAGAAGCATTGAAGGGGGCAAGTGCTAGTATCCTCGTTTCTTTTCTCTGGGCTTTCCTGTCGACTCGGCCAGATCTAAACTTAGATTCGGGTCGAACATCTTCAGCCTTCTTGCTCTTGGAAGACTCGACCTTGGCAATTTCTTATCGGGCTGCCTTATTATTGAGGCGACTTCCTTCCGTGTCCATATGTAACCAAGCTCTAGCCATGAGTTAGTCGAAGTCAGCCACGGGATTCATGATAAGCGAGTCAGTCAATTTCTCTTCTTCTACACCTAAGATTATTGCCGCCATCGCTACCGTGTTTCCGAGGTATTCCACCTCAAGTCACTTAGCTTGAAATCTCTTGAAATACTCTCAGAGTTTCACCAAGCTTCTGCTTGAGCTGCAACATGAGAGCTTCTGATTTGTACCCGCCAAGAAATAGCACGCAAAATTCTAGCCAAGTTATTTGAAGCTATGAATGGATTTCTTCTCTAGAGAATTACATATATTAGTGTTGCCGCTGAGGGTTATAGGAAAGGCTCTGCAAATGATTGGGTCAGTCACATGTTGCACACACATCAGATCAAAGAAATTATGTGCATGTTCGGTCGAGTCGCCTTCGTCCTTGTATTTCTCATTGTGAGGCATCTTGAACTTAAAACAGGAGGCGTTCATGATATCATCTGAGAGAGTATTCAATGACGTCAACCACCATGTGGAACGTCCAATCGTAACCAAAAACCAGGTTGGCTGTAGAGGGACCGACCCAGGCTACCGAGGTTTAGGTCATGTAGGTATCTTACACCTCGTGACATCCGCCATGCGGTTTGATTCGGGTCGAGGCTTAAGCTTTCGCCTGTTGCCTCTAGGTGATGCTGAGGTTGCCGTGAATCGGCAGCAAAGCAGGTTTAATGCCGCGGTGGTTGGAGTTGGTCTCCCTAACCCGCTCCTCTTGCTCCTATCACCAGTGTTGCCCTTTGAGGAAAGGGGTGACAAGCGAAGGAGGAGGCTAAGAGGGAAGAACACGGTTGAGAGTTCATTGAATGAAGTGAACAGCTGCTAAAGAGATTGTGTTATCCTTTGGGTGGATTCATCCAATTCGGCTCGAGTACATAGCCGGAGCTAGAAGCTTAGTGTGTAAATTAAGGACCATAGGAAGGTTAGAATCAAGCCATTTTCTCAAAATGGAAAGAACATGCCCCACGGTAGGTGACAAATTGTTTATGAGAAAATCAATTATATGGGTAAATGAATTTTTAAAGGAGTTTAGGGTCCCTTAATCCTCCTTGATGGCTAACAAATCAGAAGGGCGTGTATTCCTTACAGATAACACTTGTTAGAGGACTGGAGATGATTTCTCCAGCGTGCCTTCCAATGTTCAACTCAATGATAGATTACGCAAATTTGTTAAATGCAGAATCTAGCTTTAGGGCATTGCTCAGTATTCTTATATGCCTTGGGATAGCGGAGATTGCCCACTATTTATAGAGGATTGGTTAAGGGCACGTCAGTAATTTGATCGAGTCGGTGCAGTCGGCTGACAAACAGCACTTTACACATATCTGCAATTAATTGAATCAGTCATATTTGCGTTTAATGCGATAATAACAAAATGGCTGAAATGCTGGCATCGTATGACTTCGGCCCAAAGAGTCATAATAACTCTGGTCATGCATTAAGTGCGACGCTAACTGGGTAGCAAAGTATGATACTGTTAAAGGTAATAGGTCGTCTTGTCAATCGAGACATTCCTTAGTGAGAGTCTGAGTAGAAGACCCCTTTCGTCCTGGACTTGATTCTTCTAGCAGATTCCGGCTTGATAACGCTTTTCGTCTCAGACTTGGGCTGCTTGAGAGATCAGCAATGCTTACACCCCAGTCGAGCTTTTAGATTTATAAGACTCGGCCAGTTAATCATGACACGTGGCCGACTCTCAAGAGCTTATGAGACTTGGTAATTCTCAGGCTATAACAATGAGGAATCCTCTAATATAGCAAGGATAACCGTTATTCTAAAATATATAATTAACAAAAGGCTTATCTAACTTAATTATCCAATCTAAAAAGAAAATCAAAAAATTCAAATATGTATGCACAGTTAGGTAGATGATGTCATGATGGATCAAATCTTGAGAGCAATTTGAAGCAAAGCTTGTTACAAAAGAAGTAATAACAAACAAAGCATATATAAAAATAATGATCATATAGAATGCACATGATGCATGAATGGTCATCTCGAGAATGTAACAGCAAAAGTATACTTGTAGAGAAATATCAACAAGGCAGTAGCAAAATAATATAAATACTAACCATGTGTGGTCCCTCTTAGTTTTCCAACTGCTATAAATTCTAATATCCTCTCTTTTACATCGGATAAACCATAATGGTCCTCATCTAAAATCTTTTGAGCATGATGGACATCGAAATTTTCATCACTGCAAATGATGCAAATCAGAAAGAATCGGTATCAGCTGTTAAAATTTCACTGCATTAGGAAATGGACAGATGTATTAATATATAAATCCTCTAGACTTAGAATAGTACGAGACAAAAGATCATGCCTATTCAAAACTCTTACTCATTCAATGATGCATCCGCAATTTGGAGCAAGCTATAACAAACAAGGTTACGAAAGAATCGTGTGATCTTTTCATTTAATAAAGTCAACCCAATAAAAACCAAACAATCAACCCAACCAAACATCCACCACCATCTACCACCCCAAGCCTTGTGCACTGGCGCCCTGAGGGCATCACCAACGTACCCACCCAACAACAAATAACCCTCTAACTAATCTGCTTCCCCACTTCCCACCGCTTGTTGTCGCTCTCCCTGCCGCAACCCCTACCCTGCCTGTACTATCCCCTCTAATCCTACCCTTGTTTCTCCTCTGTTCACCATACCTAGCACTTGGATTGGGTAGGTTTTTCCATTAAACTTTAAATAAAATAAAATAATGAAAGAAAAACAAAAATTATTTAACCAAGGATCCCAACATAATTGGAGCAGCTTCCTGTATACGCTCATCTACTACTACTCTATTTTTGATCTTATTTCTCCCTCTGTTATACTTCATCCTTCTTCTTACTAAGGTGCTACCCATCTTCATGGCTGAAATACAGATGTTTGTGGTCTTGTGGGATTTCAGATTACTATTGTAAAGTTGAACTTTAAAAACTCTGAATAAAGATGGCCGTGATCTTGTTGGGTTTCAGGTTGCTACTGTAAAGTTGAACAACAAAATCTATCTTCTGAGAACTCTGCCCGCGTTTTCTGGATGCCAAAGGAATATTGAAGTTGATATTATAGAATATCCTTTTAAATATATAACATAGCTTATAGTACCTATATATGTGAATTACAAGACTTGAAGTACATATCGGGAAGAAATTTAAAGGAAATAAAACCTCTGTAACAGTCTGGTGAAATTTTCTAAAAGAATTTCCATTCTCCAACCTTTAAATGAGAGACATTCAGAGATTTGGCGCATGTTAACCAATGTCTAAAAAAGCGGAAGCGCAAAGCGAAGCGCAAGACCCTTTGATGAAGCGAGACATAGGCTTCAAAGCGTGAGGCGTAAGCTTCATAAGTTTAAGCATTTTAATTTTAAATTTGTAAAATTATGAACATATAATATATATTGGTATTATAATTTACAAATGTATACATTCATCGCCTGATTAGTAAATAAGAATTAAATATGTGAAGTATAGAAACGAATCATAATAAACTAAGCTACATGCATTATATACAGTGTTGTAAATAGCGGCAAAAAGTTGGGCAATCGCGACGCGAATAGCGGAAG
>BQKN01062252.1:120798-134962 GCA_022839385.1 Asparagus kiusianus
TTGCAATGTTGCTTTGCACTTTTGTTTGTTTTAGAAGGTTGATTAGTAATCCTAAACATATATTATTCATATTTTGTATGCTTAAATTTCATTACATATGTTGAGATTACATTTTAATGCATTCTACTATGTATGCAAACATTCATTATGGCATTCCGATATTTACCACATATCCCCGATATTTCCCCGATATCCGCAATCCGATATGAATTTTGGCCATCCGATATTTCCCCGATATCCGATATTTAAAACCTTGGCTATAGGGAATCAATTTTATTAAACTAACCATTCTGAAATTGGTAAGAGGGAGAAAACTTTTTTACATTCTGTAGAAGTTGTTAGAGGTAGACAAAGTTAAAGAACACATCCACTATTAAGGCTGACAACTGAAAATATATAATGGCATAGGAAAACCTGATGCCCAAGCGTTTCAACATAATGGTCAAACCTTAGGTTGTCACCGTAACAATGTGAGGAACCACTACAGTTTTGGAGCAACTTTGGATTTTATGATACACAAAATGTGATAGAGAATGCTAATGTACAACAGTGTTACAACATGATGGCGAATTTCTGGATATCAACTTAACACTGTGAAGAAACATCATTCATCGAACAATGACGGCTCAGAAATTCTTGATAATACAAAGTGAGTCCCATCCAAGTGCATAATTTTAATATCCAAAATTATGATTCCACTTGGAATCATTCTTAGCAGATTGTTTTCTTATATTTTCCACTTGTCTCTATTAATTACAGAATGCTGTAGTCATGAATTTGAAGGCAGAAACTTCTATGTACCTCTACCAATAGTGAAAGAAAGTCATGCTCATACAAAAAAAGATGTCCTTGAAGCTTCCTAATTGTTTGAAGAATTTTTTAATTCATCTTACTAATTATTTAGTATAAACTTTAATCCTTCCATAACTTAGCACTAATAAATGAATTATCCATCTCCTGTGTTTTATCTGAATATATAAAATTAAAAATCACATAGTACAGCGTGCATTTTTAATAGTCCAAAACAGTAACTCTAAAAATATAGAATGTTTTCAGCATTACTTCCCCAAATCTTTCAAATTTTGAAATTAGTCCCCCAAATCTTGATATATTGAAATTAGTCTCACAAACCTTTTAAGTGTTTTGAAATTAATCCCCCAAATCTTGACATTTTGAAATTAGTTCTGCAAAACTTTTGAATGTTTTGAAATCAGTCCTAGTTAGCAGCTCCTTGAATGATTTGCGTCACTACTTCCAGTATACTTATATAAGATTTGAGGGATCAATTTCAAAATATGAAGATTTGTGGAACTACTTTGAAAAAACTTAAACATTTGGGGGACTGATTTCAAAATATGTTAGATTTGGTGGACTAATTCAAAATATGTTAGATTTGGGGGACTAATATCGAAAAAACCAAAAATTATAGAACACAATTTTTTTTACTTTAACACTGGGCATATAACTGCAGCCTTAATCTTTATAAGGAAACAATTTTAATGAAGAACAAAACGGATTAGGGCAGCTGTATAACGAAGAAAGCAATGAGTAATGGCCAGTCTCAAAGGGTCCGCACTTGTGGAACAAGTTATAGAGGAAAGCAATTCCTAAATTTAGTCTTCTTGATTATCAGCATATGGAGCATCACTTGCAGTATCACTTACATTATGTTTTGTATACTGCACATCTACTGTCACATGCCAGGTACGTAAAACCATAGGAATGAATGTAGCTGTAGAGCCCCCATATTGCGGAACAATATAAATAAGGAAATCAATTCATAATTTTAGTCTTCTTGATTATCAGTACAGTATATGCAGCATGGTGCAGTATTCATTTCTTTATATTCTGTGGATTGCACATCACCTGTCACATGTCATGCACATGAAACCAAAGGAATGAATGTAGAATAGATGAAGGTAACCACGACTTTGACAAACTAGACTAAATGGATAGCTTAAATAAACAGCAAGTTCAGATTAATATATCAAATCTATATGTATTTCAAAAGTATCAAGCAAATCAAGGGAACCAATAAGTACAACAAAATAGAATGGCTTGCCTAGATATAGCTCGCCACAAATAAATAGAAACTTTCTAATTGATCATGACAAGCATTCACTTTCATAATGAGTGACAACATTCTGAGTAACCTGCGCCTTCTCTATAATACCAGCATTATTGAACGTGCAACCAACATTAAAACTTAAATCATTCTAATTTTATATAAAAAGGGTCATTTTAATACTCCGAAGTATCATGGATATTGCTAAGATCTTTTTATGATATTGTTAATTTAATATGTGATATTTGGTAATACCTTATTCGAAATTGCTATGACTTATATTTCAATTTGAGTAATGATATACTTTCCCCAGATATGTCATTAAAAGTAGTCTTTTACATATTTCATGTTCAGATTATTTTATATAACTATTATTAAACTAAGAATTTAAATATACACTTTCGATAATATTTACATTGGAATATATTAAAATTTTAATTGATGTTTTCATTGTATTTATTTACATGGAAAAGAACTCATCATTTCATATTTATATCTTCTTATAATATACAATTTAAAGATATTTAATTAGTAAGTTCTATGATATTGATATGCTTTAGAATGTTCTAGAGATAAATAAAGAGAAAAGAAAGGAAAAGAATTTAAGTGCAATGACCAAATTGTCCTCATGTCTTTTAGTGAGATGAAGGACAATTTTCCCATGTCCTTCAAACTTTCTCTACCCTAACTAAGTTTTTAATATAGACTAGCCAACATGCGCAAGCATTACTCTTAAAGACCTAAAGTGAAAAAGAAATATTGTAAAAATAAAAAAACAAATGTTTAATTTGATAGATAATCTCTAAGAGAAATCCTTACCAAGTTCGTTATATGATGAATTATAGATCATTTGAGTTGTAAACTTTATTCAGTTACATTTCAAATAAAAATTTCTATTGCTTCTTAAATGTATTATTCAAAAAAATTATTTCATTCATTTGAATTTTCAAAAGAAAAATATTTCTTAATAAGAATTTTTATCTGAGTCCAAAGATGAATGAAACAGAAATAAATCTATAAGCAAATATGATCAAACTATATATATCATTTATGCTCCCAATCAAAACATAAAAAAGAAAGTATTAAAATTTTGCCATTACTGTCGAAGTATTATTATTAGATCTAAAGTTGGATCTTTCTCCATTTTTGTTATTAGTAAGAAGATGTCATTACAGTTGAAGCATTATTATTATATCTAAAGCGCAATCTTTCTAGAATTTGTTTTGAGTAAATTTATGAATAATAAGTCCATACTAAGGTACTAAGTTCATTTCTCAATTTTCATTGTCTAATTAAGTGAAGTGATTAATATTAAAGGATGAAGAAATTGATAGTTTTTCACTCATCTATATGCTAAAAGTTAGTTCCAACAGGAAAAGAAAACTCAATAAGGGCTTGTTTGAAATTAGGATTGACAACATCAAAATATTAATTAATTTTAAGACAAAATACAAAACATCAGAAAACTCCCCTTACCTTTGGACAATTATCAGATAATCTCTCGTATAGCCCCCCCCCCCCAACCCACCCACCCTAAGTTAGGGACTATCGAAAATCCCCTTATAACTTTTAAGTTTCTATCACTATCCAGCACCAAGTTTGTGCTTGGTACCAAGTTTATCAATTTCCCTCTCTCCCTTTGACTTTAAGACTCTTATCACTACCACGCACCAAATTTGTATTTGGCACCAAATTTGTGATAAAATCTTAAAGAGGGAGGAAAGGCATAGTTGGTATCAAGCACAAAATTGATGCTTGATAGTGATAGAATCTTAAAGTTAAAGGGGGAGGGAAATGGCTATACTTGGTACTATGCAAAATTGGTGCTTAGTAGTGATAGAATCTTAAAGTTAAAAGAGGTTTTTTTTTATACGTGTGTGTGTAGAGAGAGAGAGAGAGATGGAGGAACTTGGTACCAAACACAAACTTTGTGCTTGGTAGTGAGATAGCTCATTCTCATCCACTCATTACTTGAAAATAATAACCTTTTAATTATCCAAGCCATGTGAATGTGTCATTTGAATGAGTGGATGGGAATGAGTCACTTCAATACCAAACATAAATTTTGTACTTTGTATATATGTATACACACACAGATGTGTGTGTATATAGACACACACATATACATATAGCATAATGGGTATTCTTAGTACCAAGCACAAAATAGGTGCTTAGTAGTAATGCAAATGCTTCTCATCTACATGTTAAAAGTTGTCCATTTAAAAACGGTTACGACCTAATTATCCACTCATTCAATGAGTGGATGTCAAATGGTCGCATCACTACCAAGCACCAAGTTTGTTCTTGCTACCAAGAATACCCATCTCTCACCCCCCCCCCCAACCTCCATCCCCCTCCCTGTGTGTGTGTGTATATAATATACATGTATATATATACGTATATATACATGTATATATATACATGTATATGTGTGTGTATATATAATATACATGTATATATATACGTATATATACATGTATATATGTGTGTGTATGTGTGTGTGTGTGTGTATATATATATATATATATAAAATACCCCCCACAGTGGACGCAACTCTTTAGGGAAAAAAGATAATCCTTAAGGACAAATGTTATCCCCCTGATAATTATCCTCCTCCCATTCCGAACAGAATGGGATAGGCATAGGCCAGTCTCTCTCTACAATGAGTTCAGAATACAATATTCTATGGGAAATGTGCCCCGACTCATCTGCCTTAGAGAGAGGTTTCTAGAAAAATGAGGCTTCTTTTCTAGAAAAACGAGGTATGGCCCAGGTTTCCACCAAAAAAAGAAAAAAAATGAAACTTTTCTACACTCATCATATGGTATCGTCATCCAGTAGTTATAATATGTTATCGAAGGTTGAATCACGTCTTATTAGACATTATAGTATTACCTCTAGCACATAAATTGGAATAAAATTCGGGAACACATATTCGCAAGCCAAAGGAGTTATCCATGAAAATGTTTTCCGATAAAAAGAAAAAGCACAACATTCGACCTAGAGCCATTAGCACTAGTCTGTCTTCTTCTGCAGGATTGACAGACATATAGATATCAGGATGCTCCTTAACATATATTTTGTGTGTGTCCTAGATCAGCATTTAGCAGGAAGGATCTAACGAGAAACGGAGACAGGGTGTATGTACCTTCAACTATGCGACTCTGAATATCTCTAATTTTTTCAAATGTCCATGAATCATGAAATATATCTGCATTATCAGTGTATGTTGACCAGATATAGGACGAAAGACGATCCTTAGAACAAAATGGAAGATAATCATCTGACGACATACTATAATGTCTAATAAGACGTGATTCAACCTTCGATAACATATTATAACTACTGGATGACGATACCATATGATGAGTGTAGAAAAGTTTCATTTTTTTCTTTTTTTGGTGGAAACCTGGGCCATACCTCATTTTTCTAGAAAAGAAACCTCGTTTTTCTAGAAACCTCTTTCTAAGGCAGATGAGTCGGGGCATATTTCCATAGAATATTGTATTCTGAACTCATTGTAGAGAGAGACTAGCCTATCCCATTCTGTTCGGAATGGAAGGAGGATAATTATCAGGGGGACGACATTTGTCCCTAAGGATTATCTTTTTTTTCCCTAAAGAGTTGCGTCCATTGTGGGGGGTATTTTTTCGGAATGAAAAAGAATGATGGCCCCCTCCTTCGTTGGTGAGAGCTGTAGAGGGTGTTGCGCTTCGTGAGACGAAAGGTAGGTTAGGTTACTCTATCTTACTTGTGATCCCGTTCGTGCCTCAGGTGACTTCACTCTTCGCACGAAGTCTCACATCAATGACAAATAAGCCAGACTTTCTTTTTTGTATCACTATTTCGATCTGACTAATTGCGTAGATAGAGATAGAAAGACGCTGGCCGGATAAGAAGATCGATGCCTGTCATAAGTTTGGGGTGCACCCGTCCCTATCAATCATCTAGCTTTTTCTTGTTCGCATCGCGGAAATAGCGAGGTAGTTTTCCGGACAAGGGCGGGCCTAATGAAAAAGTCCAATTCCATACATTTCTTCGGGTAAAGCCCAAGTCAAACCAAGCCTTCTCAGTGAGAAAATCTCTTTTCCCACCTAAAACAAACAACAGCGGTCGCGCACTAAGCATCGTTGTTAAGGAATTCAAGTCAAAATCAAAGCTCTTATCATGACAAATCTGGTTCGATGGCTGTTCTCTACTAACCACAAGGATATCGGTACTCTATACTTCCATCTTCGGTGCCATTGCTGGAGTGATGGGCACATGCTTCTCCGTACTGATTCGTATATATATATATATATATATATATATATATAATGAATGTATTCTTATTTCTTCCCCTTTTACATTTTCTCATTATCTTCTGACTTACACTAATATCATAGCCATATAAACATGAATTGCATATCTTGATAACTTGGTGCGGTACTTTAATCTTGTGCTTCATTAAGATGACAGTAGTTCATATGTTATATAAAGGAAATGCGATAGTGCAGATCACGTAGTATTAACAATGACCAGCAGGTAACTTGAGAAACAAATCCTCCATTCCAATTTAGAACAACAGGTTCTTATTAGCATAAGTGACCATTATGGAGACACATAACAAAGCATGAAAGAACCATCGAAACTTGTACACAAATATAGCTGTGAATCAGCATGTAACTAGAAAAAAAAAGTCCTGCATGACAATAATGTTTCTTACATCTAGTTCTTCAAGCACTTTCTGACAAAGTAACTTGTTGGCCCCACATATTGCAGCTCCAAAATCTGCTATCCTTGGGAAATTAAAGTCACCAATATGCTGAAAATTAAGGGCCAGGAAGCATCAGTTGACAATATATATCAGTATAGTTATTATATTAAACAGTGATGATCTCTATCAACTATCCAAATTTGAAAATAAATACTTTATAAACTAGCAATGTTTAAAAAAGCGAAAGCGCGAGGCAATACATTAGACCCTTTAATGAAGTGAGGCGTATGTTTCAAAGCGTGAGGATAATAATTTATAAATAGATACGTTAGGCCTCATGAGCTTAAGCATTTTAATTTAAAATCTGTAAAATTATGAACATATAATATATAGTGGAATAATAATTTATAAAGATACATGCATGTCTTGATTAATAAATAAGAATTAAATATGTTAAGTATAGGCGCAAATTAGAATAAACTAAGCTACATGCACAACATATGTATCTTATTTATACTCATATGGTCATACTGAAGATACATAGTGCACTTTAATGTTAGTCAAAAATCCTTTTATATGCTCTTATCTTGTCTAAAGTGTGCCCTTCAAAAGAGAAACGCTTTATAAAGCGCAAAGCGCACACTTTAGTTATGCTTTAAGTGATGCGCGTAAGCTTCAAGGGATAAATAGCTTCACTTTAGAGTTTTGAAGTGTTTACCCTTCAAAAAGTTTCGAAGCAAGTTGCAAAAAAGATTTTCCAAACTATTAAGTGATTCATCAGGCAGAAAGTGAAAATGGGAACAGCCATGATCTCTCATCAATAACGAGGCAATATCACTAATTTCTAGCAATCAGCATGGCTTATGAACAATGTAATTATGTTATCAAGTTACATCTCAGTAGATATTAAGCATTCAGAAATTGAATAATCATGGTATTGCAGATTCAAGGGGATAGAGATACAGCTGAAATAAATCAACAGAATCAAACTAATTGCTATTTCTTCGCAGTGGGGATTTCCAAGACTCAATGATGAAAGTAAATACCTGAGTATATGTGGCAACATGATCTTTCCACAAGGGATTTATCTTAAGAACATCTCTCAATGTTGATATAACTTCAAATGAAGTTGCTTTTATAACATCATCATCCTTATCAAAAGGCAAATCCTGCAAGGCATATTACAGTGAAAAAGCTGAAATTTATATCTTAATGAGAAG
The DNA here is from genome assembly GCA_022839385.1 of Asparagus kiusianus. Taxonomy (NCBI): domain Eukaryota; kingdom Viridiplantae; phylum Streptophyta; class Magnoliopsida; order Asparagales; family Asparagaceae; genus Asparagus; species Asparagus kiusianus. Next base: position 128,780 of record BQKN01062252.1, read on the forward strand.
CAGTTAAAATATAAACCAAAAAACTATGTAATAATTAAATAGAGTTGAGCCCTAATCTCTTCAAAAGTTCTTTTTTTGAGCACTTTGACATGCAACCTTTTCAAGCTAGAAAATTACGTGTCCTAGTAACAAACTTTAGCTTTTCTATCAAATGCAATGATGCACTGGACTTTCGTCATGTGAGAGTAACTTCACTCGAACTCACCAGAAAACCTAAATTATAGCATGATGAACTAACCAAATTTTAGCCTAAGAAATGAACATATGATACAAATGATATGAGGAAGAGGAACGAAGGGGACCCTGTTTAAAATCAGTTATATGAAAGATTTACATCCAAAAATGTAACTTATCCACATTACAGAAGGACATGAAAATAATGGTTCATTTACATGTTGTACTGGAAAGATGATAAGAAAGATATAAATAACATGCCTTCAGATGATCAACTTTTACGGTAAGTGGATCCTCTTCGACCTGTGCAATTGGGATTTCATAAAGCAAAGGACAGTTAGTCTTACAACCAAAGAAATAAAAAATTCAAAATAGAAGAAAAAAAAAGTTTAGTTTTTTGCTATTTATAAAATTAGGCATACCATCTCAGTTATCCTCAGACGTCGATGACCTATGAGCACTACCTGCTCCCCATGTATGCTGCTTACCTTTTCAGAGAAGCACAAGGCAAAAAACATATGAGAAAATAAGAAGTTTAACTGATATACACTCGCGTATAAAAGAAATAATATACCTGTGCCAGGGTCCCAACTTCATGAAGGCGTTTGAATAATTCTTTTCCTTTCAGATCATAAATACTTTTCTCTGTTTCTGAAGCAGATGGAAGACTGGGATCAACTCCTGGCTCATCCTTCAGAAGAAATGCACCAGCATATGCAACTGATCTTTTACGGTTTTCAACTAAAGCCGCTAGCAATTTGGGATCCTGCAAGTAGACTTAAATCAGGAGTTAAGATAATATGTTGTGTGTAATTAATGTGAAAGTAGGTCCATTAATGTGCATGTAGTTGCATTCATTTGTTTTAAAAAAACATATTTTTATCAGTCTTATTGTAGCGAAAAAAAGTAATCCATTTGGGTTGTTAGAATATAAATGTGGAATAGGGATTCATGTAGCTGACCCTATGATTTGAGACAAAGTTGTTGTTCACTGGGTCCAGACTAAATAAAATTAAGCAAAAATGATTCTAATTAAAGCTGAAGAACAAAGAAACTCATGCAACCAACAATCAGGGATAGAGGGTTCACCGCTGCTGCTATGCTACGCAATATACTAAAAGTTCATAACCAAAAAATTATACTTACTACAATGACAAAACTACACATGTATTTTTTTTCTTTGTGCATTGTGTTTTTCCCCCCATGTTGTTCATATATATATTCTCATATTTGTACAACATTGCGCCAAAACCAATCCACAGCGGAAGTAGGATAATAAACCCCTAGGAATCCCGAATTGATTTGAAGCATAATGCAAAAATGGAAGAATCCAATTATAATGCAAACATAAGTAGTCATCTGCAAGGTGGAATTACCCATAGGAAAGCTAAAAGGCATGTATATAAAATGTTTTAACGGATGAAAGTAGCTGCTCAGTATTGAATTAAGAAATTTCATTTACAAATTCAAATACCTATAAGCATCTGATTTGCCTACTAGGTGACCACAATATGCTAAACCTCATCACTATCTAAGCCTTTACCCATCAGAATGTGATTAAAGCTCCAAAAGAAGACTGTTCAGACTTAACTACACGCTAGCGAGATGTCAAAATTATTAGCTACAGAAACTGTGGAAAGAGAGGGCCATGCACAAAGAACCTATAAGCCCAAGTTAGGAAAGCCTCCCACTTTTTATTGCGCGGTTTACATATGTAACAAAGCTCAAACGACAAAGATCCTTCACAATGAAGAAGATTACAAATCACAGGACTTAGAAGTTAGTAAATAGAGTTTTGCAGTCCTCTATATGGCACAAGAGGCATGGTAACTATGACAGTCAACAAATCTGCAGCTCATATGGCAGCCAAAACTTCACTACGCAAATATACATTAAGTTCTTTTAACTTTTCATAGGTTTGTTCTCAGATCTTCTACACAGTTCTCATGGGAATTCTTAGCAGAATCCTTGACCTTTTACCCATCACCATGATTTCTTCGTTCTTACAAAGATCGTAGACTTCTTTCTTGCAACGAATGAAACTTTATTTAGTTATTTGTAGTGCCTGCATTTACTTATACAACATGTAAGCCTATTTTTGGTACTCTTAAACATCTATCTCAGTATATTTGCAATATCATCAAATTTCATGAAAGCGTTTACTGAAGAACATCAAATTAATGTCTTCATGCACTATCGTTCACTTCAATTGCCCGCAACAATCAAACAGGACTTCTGTAAAGCTGAAACAACCTGCCACTTCCCCTGTTTACTGTAATATCAATTACAGACTTACAATTCACTGTATCTATATAACCATTTAGAAGAAAAACCTTTAAATAAACGTTTTTCATGCACCTATCACCTTTAACACTAGCGTAACGTTTTTCATTCACCTATCACCTTTAACACTAATGTGCTTAAATCCACATCCTTCCCTACAAAAATAGCATTTTGTTTTACCATGTGCTTCCAATTTTAACATCTCATCATATGTGAACCACACCCAGTCCCAAACATACAATCATCAATCCTATGGCGGTTCAAAAGTTTACTATATATAATATTTGGAAATGAAATGTCAAAACTGGAATTTACAAGTGTATAAAAAATGCATTAACAAATTATTAGATAACAACCATTATATGCTTGTTTAGAGGTGAGCCAATCCAAAACTGCTATAGAAACAAGAAAAACGATTGTCAAGTCTACTTCACACCACTAGTAACAGACTACTCTACAATTAACATGATCTCGAAGACCACATTTGCTATTGCTTCACATGACAATAGGGGCATATATATCGTATAATCAAGAAAACTCTATGCTGATGTCCATAGGAGTATATGACCAACTTGTCTGCTTAAACTGCTCTTTGACTAGCAAATTGTTCTAGCGGGATCAATTGCACCTCTATAATATGCCCCATTACATCCATTCGATAACAGACTTATAACCACATAACGCTCAGATCATAGACTGTGATGCAGTACACATGTAATCAGTATGTGACTAATTAATTTCATCATTATCGCAATTATGTTTAGCAAACAGTAACCATAATGATTCTACAATTATTAGGTGTCGTCAGATAATCAATTGAACGTACACAGCAAGAAAAATTGAAACTAAACTGCTATTTAAAAACTTATAAGCAATGACATTAAGTGAAAATATGCAAGCAATAAACAAGATAACCATTAACCGTTACTTGATCACAGAGTTCCCTCTAGAATCAAAATATATCACATTGAAATCTTTGCTATTCTAATTTATTGTGTGATATCAATATAAAGTTAAGAGTTCAGATTCCCACATACCCTTACAGAGATAGGCATGTAAAAACCGGGAAACAATGGTCGATGCGGCAACGGTAATGCGACAACCTGCTTAAACAAAATGGGAAAATTAAAGAAGTTAATAAGACTTTAAAAAGAAAATAAATTTGCTTACTTTCACATATTCCAACCCCCAAAAAACCCAAAATGCAATCTTGTCAACAAATCTGACCGTCAAATGATCCTCGGGTCTAGGGTTCGTCGATACGATCGCGGAATTTGACTTTGAATCGGCCTCCTCGGCTCCATCGCCTTCAGCAGCGTCCTCGGCCGCCTTTATTTCGACAATTTTGACTGAACCATCACTAGAATCCGAACAAAACCATGCCTTTCCGAATTGAACAGGATTATTACCGTTTATTAACTTCGAGGACTCGAAGAATCGAAGCAATGGGCTTCTAAAATCTCGATTTGAGGGAATTCTGGAGGGTAGATTCCGTAATTTTCTCCCAAGTAAGACCGAAGACGAAAGAACCTTCAACATTGGGATTCAACTAGAGAATGAAAACTCAAACTCGCAAATTTTATCTATTGATTTCAGGCCAATTCAGAGATTAGGGGTTTTAGGATGAAACCCCCTTCTAAAACCCTGGCTCCTTCTAGAGATGGGTTGAGTGCTCGAAAATTGACGCCGCCCGTCGAGAGGGGACTATTCTTCAACCCGACCCGATAAGGGTTGGATGTTGGATTTTTTTATATAAAAGTGGACCGGCTTCAAATTTGGTATTTTTGGAGCACGTGCCATGTCGGATCCCGTAATGTCAACTAGTAGCATTGGGATATGATGGTCATTTCAATTAAGGGAGGTTACTCAATCGGAGATTTGGGTGGATAATGAGATATTTTTGGAATTTTATTTCATAATGTTATTCATTAGGATAATGAAATAAGGATACTATCTTTTAGTATTATTGATTTATTGGAACATTAGTGAGATAATTTCACCTCTTTAAATAAAATTATATCATTCATGTACAAATATTTTGTCCCAATAGTAAAAATTTGTCTCATCCTCCTTATTGGAACAATTATGTTCGACTTTAAAGGCAATGCGGATAATTTTGAAACCTTTTTTGTATTACTTAACTAATACATGCTAATTATATTATAAATATATAACATGATATATAAAATATAAAGTAATAATATATTCAATATATTATATTATATTATATGTAATAGAATAAAATATTATTATAGTTTAATTTATATGTATAATTTATTTTATTATATTTATTATATATTATTATGTAATATCACATACTATATTATATAATAGTACAACATATTTATTATAATATTTTAATAATATATTATATTAATTGCAGTTAATATTTTATTACAGTAATTATATTATTGTGTATTATATTAAATTAATATAATAATATAGTATAATATAACATAACATATTAAAATTAATGAATATGTTAGTATATTACATTTAATTATAAAATATAATATAATATAAATCATGTCATGTGATTATACTATATTGTTATGGTATTCCCACTCGCTAAAATATAATTTATTAATAAGTGACGGACAGACATTCCTCTGCAAGCAAGGCCCCAATCAACTTGGCGGCCCAAGCCCTACAGAAGTCGCAATTTAGCCAACTCGTCGTGAACTCAGCATTTTCCATGTCGACTCGAGAGGCGGAATCAGTCGACCTTCTTGTCCATGTCGACTCACCAAGAGTCCACTCGACTGTCCGAAGCCTCGCGAGGACGACTAGAAAGACACTACCTCTCGGCTAAATTATAAAACCCACTTCGGGCTTCTGTTGTATGTCAACAACGCAATCCACATTGGACAGGTCTCATCATAATGACCCTATCCTTAAAAGCCTGCATGACATGTCACACCATACGGGCTCTGCTACGCCATCAACCACTTCCCGGATAATGCGGAGACATCCTCTATAGGGCTGTCCAAAACAGCCCGCGGCCCGGGCCCGGCCGGGCCGTGGCCTGGCCTCGGCCCGGAAACCCGGGCCAAGTCCGGGCTCCGGGCCAAGCCCGGGCCGGCTCTTTTGTACCCGGCCCGGGCCCAGCCCGGCCCGGATTATTTTTTTTTATTTTTTTATTTTTTATTTTTATGTATTATATTATATATGTATAATATATGTATATATAAATATATATAATATGTATAATATATGTATATATAATATATTTTTATATATGTATAAGTATATATAAGTATACTTTCTCTTATATAAGTATATATAATAATACTCTCTCTTATATATGTATAATGTATGTATGTATGTATATATATACTCTCTCTTAGTATATATGTATATATAAGTATACTCTCTCTTATATATGTATATTCTCTCTTATATAATATATTTCTATATATGTATAATATGTCATATGTGTGTATATATATACTCTCTCTTAGTATATAAGTATATATAAGTATACTCTCTCTTATATAAGTATATATATGTATAAGTATATATAAGTATACTTTCTCTTATATAAGTATATATAAGAATACTCTCTCTTATATATGTATAATGTATGTATGTATATATATACTCTCTCTCTTAGTATATATGTATATATAAGTATACTCTCTCTTATATAAGTATATATAAGTATACATTCTCTTATATATGTATAATATATGTGTGTGTGTGTGTGTGTGTCTATATATATATATA
>BQKN01062252.1:139962-177769 GCA_022839385.1 Asparagus kiusianus
GAACTGTTATTTGTGCAGGCTTCAGCTACTCAACTCAAAACCAGATATTTGGAGAACTAAGCGGCCCCTCATCAACTTCACCCCAACCATATATTGACTGTTTGATTATTTAACGTTAACAAATATATTATACTATAACATAATACATTTTAATATATATTATTGTAATTGTCATATAATGTATGTTGATGTTTAAATGATCAAATAATTAATTATATTGTAGGTGATGGGGGTGAGGTTGATGATGGAGCCGCTTCCTTCCCCGAATACTCGGTTCTAAGTTGAGTAGCTGAAGCCTGCACAAATAACAGTTCGTGAGAGAACGGGACTGGGTCCCCCCATGGTTCCTCAGACGATTAAGTCAGGTGGTGAACTTGAATGAGGAAATAAAGAACTGCGTGAGTTCTTTAATGTAGTGGAATTGCTTAAGATAGCATAAGATTAGAGAACTCAGATCAGAGATCCAAAAGATCCCATGTATGTTAGAATAGTACCTCTATTTATACTGGTGGTATAAGGGTAGAACCATTACTTCGGTCGAGCGTAAGATGACGGTAAACAAGTATAGGTTGGTGGATGCATCAGCACCTACTTTATAGGTGTCGCTCGGCGAGTGGAGGAGAGATCACCTCGGCATTAAATGAGATGTGATCGGAGGCATGACGGTGCCGAAGTAGTCTGATGAGTCATAAAGGCTATCAGGGCTAGAGGCATGATGGCGTCTGCAAAGCATTAAATGCAATGCTTATACGTTGTCAATGGGAGAAGCTCGAGGTTAAAGTTGTCCTTTGGCTTGGCCGAGAACTAACGTCTCTCGAGTCGACCCCATAAAGTATCGAATAGCTGGTCGAGTGGGCTCGTAGCGAGTCGTCTTCGATAAGATGACCAATAAGTATCGCCCTCTGAGTTGACATAAGGGGATGTCGACTCGGCAGATTGGCTAAGTCAAGACCCTTAGTAGTCTTAGCCGTCAATTTGATTGGGGCATTGTATGTAGAAGTACACAGGTTTGTTGCTGGCAAAGGGTTACAATTGGGCGATTGAGAACATCATAACAATATATATTGTTGATGTCCGAGATCACACAGTCAATGAGAGCTATCCACTGATGATGATGAGTGAGAGGATGAAAGATGGGGCCAACTCCTCCTCCGATTTTATGCTCGATCCTTGGACTGGAATTCCTGATTCTTCTACATAAACAAGAAGAACGAACCCGTAAGAGGGCGCGCAGGGCTAGTTTCCTCCGTGGTACCTCCGATGGTCAAGTCAGCTGATGAGCTTGAGTGAGGTTTGAGAGAGAGTCCCGGGACCATTGAGGTCCTTGTTAGGGGGTACTCTTTTAGGATTATTAGTAAAAAGAAAATAGATCAAGAGGGAGAAAATGATCCCCCGAATTTAATGAAGGTACAGCCTCTTAGTAGAGTCAAGATTAAGAAAAAGAGAGCAGAGATGGAGCCTCCTTTCCTTACCTCCTTCCTCCCTTTTATAGTCCTTCGGCCCTGAGATTCTAACCTTTGGCTTTGACTATGCACATGAGGGCGATGGTAGGGTGAGCAGACAGGATGCTGAGTCATCCTCCGCTTTACAGACGGCTGACGACCGGAGGGGAAGTCATTCGAGCACAGGAGAGGATGTCTCCAACATATCCCGGATTTGACAGATGAGGCATGGCGGAAGATAGACTGGCTGCTTAGTTATTCTTTGCTTTATAGATGTCGACTGACGATTGGAAGGAAAGTCATTCGAGCACATGAGAGGATATCTTAGTGATATCTGGGAAGTGACTTGTGAGCAGAGTAAGCTGTTTTATGCCTGAGATTTGTCAGATTGAGATCTTGATAGGATCAATTAATACTGTAATGTCGATTGATGCATATCTGAAAGGAGCTGAGTTGGATTTTATCCCCTCAGTAGAGAAGGGTCGGGTTTTTTGAGTCGTCCTTATGATTTGTCGACCAGATAGTCGAGCGAGCTTCTGGTCGAGTAGACTACCGAGTAGATGGTCGAGCCGACTATTTGATGAGTCATCTCGATTTATGAGGGGTCGACTAATCCCGCACTTCACGTCGGTAAAGATGACTCGCTTACTCGGCGGGTCAATAGACTCGTTCTTGGCTGGGCTTTGGGTCGCTAAGCCGGTTTGGGTCATAGCTCTTTTGGGCCTATGAAGACATAATTGTTGATACTTTTGTTTTTAGATGGTGAATTACCATAACATATATAATATTTTAATTATAATATAATATTTTTAAAAATATTGCATTGAATAAAGTAAAATATTATAATATTTTATACAGAACATTATATCCTATGATACTATATTCTAATATATTAAATTAAATAATATACTATTAAAATATTATATTAAATTTATTGTTCATATATTATATAGATTATTATATAATGTAGCATACTAATATAAGGTAATATAATATAATAATTAAATAATTAGTAATTATCATATAACATATTATATTTTTGTATAAATAAAATAATATATTATATTAAATATTATATTATTGAAATATTATATTAAATATATTGTTCTTATATTATATCAATTATTATATAGTATGGCATGCTGATATAATATAATATAATAATTAATAATATTAATTAGTAATTATAGTGTAACATATTATATTTTAGTATAAAGTAAAATAATATTTATATTATAATAGTATAATAAATAATATACTAAACCAATCATATAAGTTAATTTAGAAGTAATTGATAGATAAAATTATATTTTAATAAGATGTCACATCATCAATTATTCCACGTGAATTGTCAAATCAAAGGTTAAAATTGTCTCATTATCCCATTTATTCCACTTTACTCCACTCAAAATATCGCAAGGGATAAGATTGTTCCATTGAAATAATTATTCCACTTAGCCTCAACTTGTCCCAATCAATAACCCCCCTGAGAGAGCAGGCAAAAAATCAAAAATTATTTCAGATACTTCTTTAGTTGAATTGCGCATAAATGCCCTAAGATTTCACTAATCTTGTTGCATTTAAGTGATCTCTATTTTAAAATCAAGGAAAAATGCCCCAAAATATGTTGCACATGAATGGCCTATAGTTAAAAAATCTCTGACACTATTAACTTTTCTCTACATGTCTAAAAATATCACATAACATAGAATAATAAGCTAAAACTTTTAGAAACCTTAGAATATTTAAGTGAGATTAATTACAAATTGAGGGTAATTATATGCAATATTGGGTAAACAGGAGCTCATCGGCATGCAATATTGGGTAAACAAAAGGACATCAACATATGACATTTTAAAACTTTGAAGCATTTTGAAATTTTCAATATTAGGTAAATATAAGGGTACAAACATGCAATGTTAGTTAAATAGAGGACGCTTAAATACTTTGGGGCACTTAAATGCACGATTTTAAAATAGAGACATTAAAATGCAAGCTTGGTGAAACTATAAGCATTTAAGTGCAAATTAGCCTATTTCATTATTGGGTTTTGTTAATAAGTGTCTCGGGAGAACTTGTTAAAAGTCATTTATTAGCCTCTCAACAAATCATTGGTAGGGTTGACATAGGATAGTTCAAAGCGAGGATCGAACCAGCCTAGCCTGGTTAAGGTCTAAACCCGGCTAAACCCATATCGGGTCAGGCCTAACCTGGCTGATATTGATAGTGGTTCATGGGCTAGGCTGGGTTTTAATCTAGATCCTAGATCAAAGAACTAGGCCCCGGCCCTCCAATTGCCCAGTCTGGCCCAGCCTAGCCTGACCCCGATTTAATTATAAAATATTTACTTTTTTAGCCAAAAAATAAATGTGTCTTAGCCAGCCAGGCTGGCCTACTGTTAGCAAACCAATGACAATGTCCAACCTACCAACAATAAGCTAGTAACAAATTGTTGTTGGCCTACTGGCTGCTGCTAGACTACGCCCGGCAACAAATTGTTGTTGGCCCGAACTGGCTTGCTGCTAGCCGCTAGCCTGAGTGATGTCGTAGCCTACAGTAGTGTTTGTCGGATCGCTGCCACTTAGGCTCAGGCCTCATTGGGTTAAGCTGTGTTAAAATAAAGAGCTAACGACTCTCTCTCTCTCTCTCTCTCTCTCTCTCTCTCTCTCTCTCTCTCTCCCCCTCTCCCTCTCTCTTAGCATATCGGGTCTCTTCTATAGCAATTAGTTGTGCTAAAACAAAAGGTTATTGATAAAAAAAGAAACTTGTCTTTCTTTTTAGCATCAGATGCCTAGACTAAGCATTTGATCGCTAAAAAGAGAGAGCAAATGGTTCTCTCCTTCGGTCTCTTTTTGTTTCTCTATCAAATCGATTTTGAATGTTTTTATAAATTGAAGCAAGGAAACATTTTCCTTCTGCTATAAATAGGATTTACTTCACGCTCATATCTCACAACTTTTTCTATCAATTTATCTCATTTTGATTAGAAAAAAATCTCTTATACACTCTGTGTCAAAGTTTTTTAGGGAAAAGGAAATCTTCTATTATAAAATGGATCCTTACTCATTTTCTTCACAATACTCTCTCTACGCATCCTCCTTACGATACTCTCCATCTTACCCACCTATTCTTCTTCACAATATTCTCTCTACTCATCCTTCTCACAAACATAATACTCTCCATCTTACCCACCCATTTGCAAATGGAAGTGGTTATACACATTTTTCATATGCTCGGTACTATTCACATGAGGCTGGTCGTAGTAGCAGTGGTCAAATCCATAACGCATCTTACAATTCTTACTACCCTTCTACTCCTACCGGCTACATTGTTGATCTCACTGGTATTGTTCACTTTACCTATCCAGTAGCAGTCACATGTACTACCTCTCTAAACCCTACTTATAGACAATCTATTTCACTTTCTCTGATGGAATGACAACAATAGTGTGGGCTGCTACCACCCCGTTTTGTCATGGCAAAACGTTCTATCTCTTATTATACTCCACATCGACTTCAACCTCCACAATATCCGTCTCAGAGACGCAATTGAAGAATAAATAACTAAAATAGAAATAGAAGAATATGATCCTAACAAATGGAGGAAATCTGAACATTCTTCATGGGTTTGGTTTTTTTAAAAAAAAATCATTGATCCGGCTGGTAACAGATCGACACATTGTTTGGCATGCTAATATATATATAAATTATGGAAGAATTGCAAAACAGGATCACTATCTAGGCATTTGAGAAATAAACATCGAGACCTTCTAGATGGTGGAAAAGAGAAACTCAATAACAGATTGTTAGAGGTACAGTTAAGTTATCAACATTCATGTTTAAGCCCGAACTCGCTAAGAAAAACTTAGACAAGTTTATTGTGCAAGCCAAACTTCCTTTTAATATTACTAAGAATGAATATTTTAAAAAATATTAAAAGTTCTATTTGTCCAGAATATAAAAAAATTTAACAAAAGAACAATTACAAGAAAATTAAACGTATCTTCTATGCTAAAAAACTATCATGCAAGCTACATTGTTTGTTGTAGCCACCAAGATAGTTTTGACTTCTGATGTTTGGAAGACTCTCAATCACAATCATTATATTTTTTTGTGTTACTTTACATTATATTGATGAAATTAAATTTTGCAGAAAAGAATTTTGTCATTTAGTAGGTTTGAATATTTGCATAATGCACAAGACATTTGTGATGTAATTTCACAAACCTGTCTACCTATGGGATAGAGAGATTTTTTTATATATCTTTAGATAATGCTTCAGATAACACATCAGCAATTTCAAAATTGAGAGAATTTTTGAATCCGATAATGAAGGGTAAATTTTTTATATTATATGTGTTTGTCATATTATTAACCTTTGTGTGTAGGATGGAACAAAATTTCTTGATTAACATTTATAGAAACTAAAACAGTTTTACCACTCTTATGAGAGGTAGTGTTCAAGAAAATAGTCCTTGCAATGTTTACAGCTTGAGGATGAAAGCTCTTGAGATAGAAGTTAAGACAAGATGGAACTATATTTACAAAATACTTAGTGATGTCTTTGTTGGACCCTAGAGGGGGGGGGGGGGGTGATTAGGGTCTTATGCTAATCTAATCCGATTTTATGTCAATTAAAACTAATAACAAGTTATCCTAGCAAGTATGAAATACAACAATATATATAAGCTAGAATAAGCAATATGAACAAAGAGATATATCCTAGCAATGAGATATACTATAAGATATATGCAAGGATATACAAATTAACACAATGGTGAAATAAACATAAACAAAACAAGAGTGATAGTATGCAAATAAACAATACAAACACACAAAATGAACACGAAGTTTAGACCTTCCGTCCTACGTCTCCTCTCCCCACTCCTGGGGAGAAATCCACTAACACAATCGAGTTTTCTACGCTTACCCGAATAACGTTTACACCTCACACTCGGTTTTCTAGCTAACCAAAAACTTTACAATTACACACTTGCAATTACACTCTACACCCTCTAAGTGTTGGCCTAGTCCGTGTCCTCCTCCTCAAGTGCTCGGATGCGACCTCTCCCTAGGTTCGTCAACCGACGCCACTCCTCTTGGATTCGACCCCATCTCTCACCAACCACTCCTCTCGGTGTACAAGTGTAATACAATGTAAACCTCACAATTAAGCATAAATACAATAAATGATTGTTCTCTAATATGGATGAGAACACAATGAAGCTCACTCTCAATGATACAATCTCACAACCCAAATTATACTATGTATGAAATACTATAAGCTCAAGTGGGTGTGTGTAAATAATGAGTGAAATAAAATCTAACTCAAATAGCAAACTAGCAATAATAAGAATATGAAAATCAATAATAAAAATACTAGAGAAAAGAGTTAAAAAAACTTCTCTATAAATACAAAGGAGAGGATGAAGAAAACTGGGGATGAATCCCTCAATTTGCAATGTAAGCTTCCTCCTTTGTTAATAAAAAATTCCAAACTTAAAACAAACTAAACAAGCTTAAACCCTTATTAAACCTTGTTTAAAAACTTCTTTGATACTTGAAAGATGAGAGCAAGGGGGGTATTTATAGCCTCCCAAAACCTCAGCCAAAAACCCCAAAGGAAAAGACCAAAAAACCTAAGAATCAGAAATATGATTCTGTACCAAAATGACCGTTGGGGTGAACGGCGGTCGACTGTGGAATTCTCACGGTCGACCGCGAGCCACTTTCGAGTCTGAGAAAATTTTCAGAAACTTTTACGATCGATCGTGACGGTCGACCGTGGGAATTTTTAGACTGACGGTCGACCGTGGCGGTCGACCGCGAAAGTCTCTACTGGCTACTAAGGGAAAATCACAGGCGCGATCGACCGTGACGGTCGACCGCAAACAGATATAAGAAATAACATGTTTAGAAGCAGTTTGATGATTTTGAAACCCTGTTTAAAAATATCAAATAAATTCAGAAAAATGTAAAACTTTGGAAAATAATTATAGACATGATAATAAACATGCTACAAAAACTGGTTTTTAAAAAGAACGTTCCAAATGAAAAATATCATCATTTTGCAAAATAGTCCAAAACATAACAATGTGAACATATGAGTTTTGACATTTTAGCTTAACCATGTTTTGAAACAATACAAAATGATTTTATAGACTTAAAAAAAGATGTAAACTATTGTTATGAAGTCTATAAATAATGAATATAGTATTTTATCAAAATACACATATAATGCACTAAAACATGATTTCATTGAACTAAATAAAATTGATATTGATGAAATCATATATATGCATGTAAGTATGAAACAAAAATATATTTTCTAATTATATTCAATTGTTTCATATTAAAACTTGAAAACTATCAAACCAAAACATATATGTATATATATAACTATATATATATATGGAAACCAATAAATGTGTGTGTGTATAATTGAGCTTAAAGTACTAACACACATAATATAAAACCTAAAACTAAATTTACCCAAGTTTGATAGATCTTCGATGAGCTTGACTTGGTACACTTTGTGGATGAAGCTTGAACTTGAATCTTTAACTTTGAATTACGTAGGCTTCACTCTACAATTCCGCCAACCTCCATTTGATATGATCGTGAATGCTCGATTTCATCCATCCTCCAACATGTTGTTTGTCTACAATAAATAGAATTATACAAATACTAGACAAACAATATTAGAAGTAAATTGTTTATTAAACATTATCAAAACATCTTCTGAGTGGAATCTTTATGAAGTTTTTTGTCATCTCCTTAAGAATTTTAAGGCAGCAACCAGAACACCTTTTGGAGTTCACAATTCTACTATTTATTTAGTGCTTTATCATTTTAATAATATTGCTAAATTATTTGCGAAATATAAAACTCATAATTTTCTTGTAGATTGCATACGGGATGTGGAGTGTAAGTTTAAAAAATATTTTGAGAAGATGCCATTTAGTTTTTATTTAACAACTGTTATGGATTTATGTACATAATATAATAGATACTATAAAAGAGATTAAGAAAACTTTAAATAAACTGTACTCTTTATATAGAGATGTTATTCATTCATCACATGGTTCAAAAGAAGGACACACGTCAAGTTCATCTCGTAGTAGTTCTATTTTAGTGCCAAAATGGATCAAGAAAATGATGAGCAAATCGAAACAAAAGGAAGGCTCAAGTGCATGTTTGACTGAAGTCCGAATGTCTATGGAAAGTGCAATATTACCTTTAGATGAGGAAAGTCCTTGGGAGTCTTCTAACATACTCGAATATTGGAAGAAAGATGCCCACAACTACCGTGTTCTATCTACCATTGTTAGGGATATATTAACTTCTATTGCTTCCAGGGTCGCATCGGAAAGTGCCTTTTTAGCAGGAGAAGAGTTATTTCTAAATGGAGGATGCAACTTATAGCGACATACGTGGAGGTGTGTACTTAAAGGACTAACTCGACGCAAAAGAAAGGTCATAAGGACAACAAACGAGACTTTTCTTTGAAGATTTTGATGAATATAACATGGAGGAGTTCGACTCTATGAACATTAATGGTTAACTTTTTTCTCTCTCTCATATTTGTAATTTAAATTAAACTAAAGGAAAGTTATTTAGCTCCCCATAGACGTAGTCACGTAGGTCTCCCTTCGAAGTCCGAATCCCGTATATTTTGGTGTTTGCGATGTTTTCCTTTATACATCATTTATATAAATAAATATATTATTTTAAATAAAGAGTTTGAAATAGAAAAAAATAAATTAAATGTAATTTTATAGATATGAATACAAAGATCATATAGTTCAGAGATGAAAAAACTAAAAAAAGTTAAAAAACCATATTAACTAACAACCCATAGGCGGTAGGCCAAGACAAGGCTCGGCCCCCTAGGCTAGTAGTAGGCCGAGCGGGGTCCAATCCTAGACCTGAGATCGGAGAAGCAGGCTCAACCTACTCTGACCCGCACAGACCCGGGTTAGACCCTGCCTGGCCTTAAGCCCAACAGGCAATGTCATGTGCCTAAATCGACCTAGCCCACAACCACCCCTACCCATTAGTCTTAACATCAATCATGAATAATAACATTTTCTGTGTTATTGGAGTTGAGAGTTAATCGAGCAATTCTAACAATTACAATCAAATTCAATCTGCAAAATTATTATACTAATATACGTAACTCATATCAAATCCGGAAAAACATTTTTTCCCCACTTTCTTCAAGGGCTAAAACCATACACATCTAATACTCCTAAAGTAACCTTCGAAATATTTAGCGTCAAGGTAAGAAAACAATGTGTGCTCACTGCTCACTTTAGGTCTCATGCTAAACATCATAAAACCCCCTTTACTTTGGACAATTATCAAAAAATCATCAGATCCATGATTTTTAGAAAGTGATGTCACAACATAATTAAATTAAAGCAGTTATGAGTATCATCTATGAGCTCTAAAATTTTGAAAACTTATATAATCATATTATTAGTAAAATTATTGAATACATGTTTTTCAATACACCACTAAGCAATCATCGAGCCAATCATCACTCATATTATTCTGTTACTTATTTTTATCAACTTTCATTGTATTTTGGGATTCTGAGATTGAATGAGTTGGGGCTTTTTAAACGCTAAATATCAAAAAATTCTCTTTTAAGTTTAGGGGTTATCATAAAACTCCCCTTTAAGTTTTTTCATGGACGCCCTAAAAATGTGAACGACAATTTTCACTGATAAAAATAACCCTACATAATTATACTTATCAATGTGAAAATTGCGACTGATCATTTTAGGACAGGGTTTTGGAAAAACTCTTAAAGTTGAAAGGGATTTTTTGGTAAACTTTGGGGGATTCCTGATAGTTTGAAAGTCATGGAGGATTATCTAATAATTGTGCAATGTTAAGGGTTTTTTTGGGGAAATTTAGTCTTTTTTAAAGTTTTAGTGGTCTTGTTTGAATTGGGATTGATAGAAAAATAACTAATAGCGGTTGTTACAGGGTTTAGCATCTTTGGCAAAGTGGGGGTCACATGACCCTACTTTATCAAAAGTGAATCGGCCTTTGGGTTTTGTGATAATCCCTACACTTAAGGGATTTTTTGATACTTTGAATGTTAAGGGGATTTTTCCATGAGTTTTTGATATTTGCCCCCTTAGTTCTCACATGTGGGACCATGAGGCCTAATCCTATAACTTCTTCTTATGAGTTAGATAATTTTATAATTTCCTTGAAGTGTTAGGAATTAATAAATTTTTAAAGAGATGATGTATTTTGACTTTACTATTTATGTTTACTTTGATTATAAACAAGCAAAATTGTCTCACACGTTGCCACTGTATTTGTGTGATGAAATCAAAAAATAATGGTTAAATAATTTGCTTAGAAAATCTTTCTTTAATTTGTGGATAAAAATGGTTTTAGGATTTTCAACATAGTTAAATTAGTGTGAACGAACAAAAAAAGGTTTAAGCATTTGGTTAAAAAAAATAGCTTGTCAACAAAAATATTATCGGTTTTATATCATAGATAAATTAGGGCAGGAAAAATTTTAAAACTAATGATTTAAGTATTAGGATAATTTTAATGCCTTTGGTTGTTGTATTGTAGATAAAGCCCAAAAATTAATATTTTAAGAATATTAGTGTGGAGAAAAGCCAGAAAAAATGCCTCATTTTTATTTAGAGAAAACATTAGCTAAAGTATTTGTAGGATACTAATAACTTGGTAGTCATTGCGTACACAAAATAGTATGTAGAAAAGAAAAAAAATTAAAGGCTCATTTGATTTAGAAGGAAATATTTTCAAAAAGTAGTCCCTCACAATTTCAATAATTTGATATTAGTCCCTCAAATCTCAACAATTGCTTATTAGTCTCTCAAATTCTAAGAAGTCTTACAATTTGGTCCCTTAATGATGAAAATAACTCTTAGTTATGATTTCTCTTTTAAAACTCATCTTGCTAAAAAAAAGATCACTTTGGTAATCTAAAGTTTACACCTTTTAACTTTAATATCAAATGTTTTTGGCAATTAGAAACCCTAAGTTCACATCTTTTTAATTTTGATACCTCAAAGTTTTTTCTTGACACTGTTGTTAAGACAAAAATTATATCTTGATAACTTTGATACGCAAACTTTTTTGACACATTGATATATTAAACTTTTTCTTAAAATTTAGGGTATTAGAGTTAAAAATTGTTAAAACATTGGGGGTACCAAAGTAAATACATTAGAATCTTTAAGGTATGAAAGTTAAAAAATGTATAAACATTAGGGTAGAAAAGTGTCAAAATAGGTTTGGTGTATCAAAGTTAAAAAAAGGTGTAATTTTTGGGGTATCATAGTGTCAAATAAACTTTTGGATATCAATGTTTTAAAAGAGTGTAAACTTTAGAATGTCAAATTGCAAACAACTCTTTAAAAATATTAGATTATAATAGTTTGGACATTGAGGGGTAAAATTATAATAAGACTAGGATTTGATGGAGTAATGAGCAATTATTTACATTGAGATACTAACATGAAATTATTGAAGATTTGAGGGACCAATATTTAAACAACACCACGTAAAAATACCCTCTAAAAATGATAAATTGTAAATAACCCTTTAATTTTTTTTTAGATAAGGGTATTTTCTTCATTGAGGTACCAAATTACAACGACCTTAGAATTTAGGGACTAATGAGTAATTATTGAGATTTGAGGGGATAATATGTATTTGTTGAGAATTTGAAGGACTAATCAGTAATTACTGCGATTTGAGGGGCTACGATGTAATTATTGAAGATTAGAGGGACTAGTACTGAATAATAACCTTAATTTAAAAACCGGGATGTAGAGATTCAAATTTATAATTTATGGGTTGCTTCTGTAAGCTTTAACCAAGTAAGTCATACTTTGGTTAAAAAAATTAAAAAAAAGACAATTAATAAAAAAGTTGCCATTCATTTTCATAATAGCTACAGTAATAACCAATAACTTTAGTGTATATATAAATATAAAAAACTTTAATTAAAATACTTTAGTCTATGAGCCTAATTTCTTTATAGGTTTAAAAGCATTTAAATTTAATTTAATTCATTTATTATTTATAGATTTATTATTAATTTTAATAATTATTATTTGTAGGTGTTCGCGGGAAAAATCAAACTCTTCTTCATTGACGATGTCATTGCTATCTTAGTTAACAACTTTTTACGTTTACAAAGATCCGGTCTTTTTATAAGAGCCGGTTACAATGAAAATCAAAGAAAACAAAGAAAAATTACAACTTTCCTTATTTAACGAACAGATCGCGAGCTCCTGTTATACGGTCACTCGCTTTGTGGGTTGTTTGCCTGTGTCGGGGTTGATTACCGTGGACCACCGTGCAATCTCGATCCAAACAGATCTACGCGGTATAACGGGTATTATCCCACCAAGGAGATAATAGCCGGGAGGGATCGTTTCACCAAGGAAACGACCGCTCGAATCTCGGGATCTAAGAACCAAGCTTAGATCCGGCGTAGAACAACGTAGATCTGAGGATTAGCCTCTTCGAACTCCTGCCTTGTTTGTTGCGGGTGCTCGCCAAGAACTGAATCCAAGGGTCCAAGTCTCCAAGCCTTCATAAATCCGAGTTGAGGTGACAATCCGGCAGAATTTCGGCTCTTTAGAAGTTCAGAAAAAAAGTCCTCCCAAATGAACAACCACCCCCCCTATTTATAGCCTCTCTGAACTGTGCATTTGTGCACAAGAGAGAGGGGGGGAGTCGGGCCACCTCAGGGTGGCTCGGCTTGGGCCGAGCCACCCCGGGTTGGTTCGGTTTGGGCCGAGTCTCCCGGGTGTGTTCTGTTTCGTCGTTTTCCGGTGTTTCGGGTATGTTCGTGATTCGGTTGTTCGTTTGATTTGTTCGGGTCTTGATTTGATAGCCCGAGTCTTCATTTGGCAGTAAATCCGCCTCGGTGTTTGAGTTCAAGTCTGTTTTGTTGTTGGACGACTCGTTAACTTTCTGAACCGTTGGATTGGTTCCACACGCGAACGTATTCCGTTGCTTGCGTGCCTCATCGCCTCGTCGCTCGAACGTCCGTTGATTTGTCGAATCATCGTGCCGAGCCATGCTAAGGGACCTATAGGCAATTTTATACGCCTACAGTAGGTTTAAGAGCATGTATAATTTAGTCAATGCGTTAACAAAACCCTTGTTTATTTGTATTTACTAGTTGAGATGAACGTGTAATGCACGTGGTTGAATATCATAATTATTTAAATTGATAAAAATAGGGTAAAAACAAAAAAAAGAAAATAAAATTTTTTTGTAGGATTGATCATCAATTCAATAATCTCTTTCTCAAATAAAATATTATTATTGTTTTCTTCAACCAAGATTGTGGTCACGTGATCTACTATTTGTGAGTTATAAATATATTAATCTAGTACAATATCTCTATTTATTAGTATCTTAAAGTCTTTAAAAGATGGGTGATCATTCAATTCGCAAAGGAATTTTGCATATGAATTTACTTGCAATATGTCTGTGTGATCACTTAATCATACTGCACACCCACAAGAATTATCACAGTTCTTATTTACCCCACTCAAGTTCATCAAGTAACTTAATCGTCGGAAGTACAACGGAGGAACCAAACCCCACCCTCTAGCGAGTTTCTACATGTGCAGATTTTTTAGATACCCTATTCAAAGAATCAGATATAAAGTCAAGAAAGAAAGCGCCCCCTTCATCAATCCTCAACAAATTCATCCAAGCACGAATATAACTGATTGTGTAATCACTTAACATCAACAATGTCCATTAAACTTTTAGTTGTGGTTTGACTCATATTCATGTTAACTTTTAGTTGTGGTTTCACTCATATTTATATTATCTAATATTCTCATTCAATTTTATATCTCATTCTCTGTATCATAGAAGTAAAACTGAAAGTATGAAGAATTATTTTCTTGCGAAATTAGAGCAGGGAGATTATGATATATTTCGTCATGTGCTCTAAATTAAAAAAAATTCTTTGATGCAAGGCCCCTAACAAATCTTACCCCAAACGATGTGAATGAAAATTACTATTATAACTCACTTACCTAGGGCGATTGTATTGTATATAGGATATATAACTCATCTGGAATATCCATAGCTGCTAAGTGGATTTTGTTGTTATGAGAGCAACATGTTAGAGGCTCATATTCAAACTTATTGGCTATATAAAAGACACAAGAATTTCGAGTGTATAACTTATTTATTGTAAAGAACATATTAGTTCATGAATAATTTTCCCTAATAACGATAGTAGTACAACGATATTACTATTCAGTATTAAATCAATTTTATTATATAA
Organism: Asparagus kiusianus; assembly: GCA_022839385.1. Lineage (NCBI taxonomy): Eukaryota > Viridiplantae > Streptophyta > Magnoliopsida > Asparagales > Asparagaceae > Asparagus > Asparagus kiusianus. The sequence goes on from BQKN01062252.1 coordinate 154,731, forward strand.
GATTATATGATCCTTTTTAAAAAAATTATAAAGCATATATATGAACACCTTGATGGTTATAGCCCGTAGTTAGGCTCCACAAAATATGTTAACTTTTTATTGTAGCTTGTTATTTGTAGTACTGTTGGCAATACTATTATATTTTCTCTTTATCTTATTATTCACACTTTTCTGATGTAAGTTATCTTTTGCTAATCACTCAATTGGCTATATTTAGTTTTTATAATATCAAAGGTTAGAATATTTTCTTCTGTTTAAAAAGTGTTGATATGATTTTCTTAAAAAATATATACACGTAGTAACAATAGTATATACTTTAGTTTAACTCAAACATTAACTTGAAGCCATTTAGAGTGAGGTACTTTCTACGCTAGAATAGTGATATAGTAATTACAAAATTCAAAAGTCAAAGAAATAATTTCTACAAAGGAAAAGTAATTTAATATCTCAAATTAACAACTAATTTATAAAATATACATGACCAGTGCAGATAGCTATGAAAAGTAAGGTATATATCTTCATGAAAATTCTATAATGAGTGACCAACTACAATCATCCATAAATAATTATTATTTTAGTTATTAATTTGATATGCGTAACTATGGAATAAATCTAAAGCAAAAAGGAATTGAGATTGTATTATCCTATAGGTAAATAAATAAATGTTATTAGAGCTCCTCTTTATATTAAATTTAAAAATAATAATTTAAATTATTAAGCGCAAAATTTTAGCTCATGTGAGAAAGTAAAGTAATTTATGGTCTATATACATATATAGTCAATCTAACATTAAAATTATGATGAACACAGTCAAAATAATATGATGGATTCACATTAAATATAATTTATGAAAATAGTACATTAATGTCAAAATCTTTTTAACCACTATATAGATTGTCTGTAAATTTTTACATATATAAACTATACTACCTAGGAATAGTAATGTGCGCACTTAACTATGACATATTAATCTTAAGAACAACTTACTCTTTAAAAGTTTTAAAAATTATAAAAAACACCCTAAAATTTTGTAATTTATAAATACACAAAACTGATAATCATATTTTATTATAATTTTATACCCTCATTATCTATTTTATATGAATAAATATACCACTAATAATTGTTTTTATCTTTTAATTGTAGGTTAATGAAGAATAAATCTTAAACTCCAATCTCTCAACAAAAACCCGTTGATTAAATGAAGAAATAAAACAAAGAAGCTCATTGGAAAATCAATTTTCAAATTATCCAAAAGTCCAAAAGAAGAAAAATATCCAAGCCCAAAAGTCAAGCAAAGCCCAAAGTCCAAAGCCCAAAAGCAAACAACAAGGAATTCTACGGACAGGAAAAGAAGAGAGGCAGGCATCAATGCCTGTATCGATGCCAGCATCGATACCCCTATCGATGCTGATATCGATATACTGGGCAGTTAGTTACGAATCTAAGGCTGAAATTTATTGTTTTTGGATAAGATTTCAATCCAATGGCTCTCATTCATTGATGTTTACTATAAATAGGGGTAGAGAGTAAGGGGTTAGATGTGTGAAAAATTTTATAACTCTATTTGGAGAGGAGGGCTACTCTTAATTGAGAAGGCCTTCCAAAAAGTATAACTTTTATTGTAATTAATAATAAAAAAAATTCTCCACTTCAAATCTTCTTCTCTTTGTTGGATGATGATGATGGAGATGAAGAAAAGTTTGAAGGTTTGCTCTTCTTTTATTTTTCTATTTTATTTCTTTTTAGTAATTTCTTTATTATTGCTTATTAGTTAGATTTACATTCATGCTTGTAGTGTAGATTTATTTTCTTATCTTTTTATTTCTTTTTGCACTTTATTTTGTAGAGTAGATTTATTTTCTTGCATTTAATTTTTATAATTTATTTTGTAGTTTATATTTTAATTCTTTGTAGTTAGATTTATTTCTTGTTCATAGTTTAGATTTTTATTTTCTTTTTAATTTTGTAATTAGTTCTTTTTTTCTTGTTTTTATTTCTTAAGATGTGAAATTAATTCATGTAGAAATCTTAGAATTATATGATACTAGTCTAATTTTCTTTATATTATGCAAATTATTCTCTTGCACTTAAAATATTCATGTTTAGGATAATCAACTAGAAAACTAATCGGTAGAAGAAGAATTTGAATCTATGCTTATCTTAAATGGTTTAATAAGTTATGCTTATAAATTCTAGGATTACTATCTTGTTGTTGCTCTTATCATGAATAGTAATTTTAACTTAGATGATAATTTGTTAGGTTATACTTTTTTTAAATGGTTTGATAGTCTATGCTTAATAAATCTAAGTTGAAATATGATAAAAAGAGAATAATTTGTATTTTGTAATTAAGATTAGTTAGTGGATTAAATTCTAGATTTCTCATATCTTAAATTGAAACTTCCATCTTGACTTTCTTGAATTTTCTTTTCATTTTTTATTTTTATTTCTTGATTTTATTCATTCTTTTTTCTTGCCTTTGATTTCATTTATTCTTTGATTCTTATTTCTTTTCTCTAAAATTTAATTTTTTGTCTCTTGCATATATTCACAACAATCACTCATCACAATCACACTTATTCTTTAATCCTATTTTGTCACGCACACAACATAAGAATATATTCTAATAATCTCTTAAAATCACCATCCTTATGGGATCGATAACTTTTTATATTATAACTTGATCAATTGTGCACTTGTAATTTTTGGTACATAATTATGCCGCATCAAAAACTATTAAACATTACATTGAAATCAAGGAATTACAAAACATCATTAAAAATTTTCAAACTTTTGAGGGGTAATTTGCAATGTACTAAACTTTAAGGTTTTTTTGTAAATGTTAAATTTAATAGATTTTCAATTAGTTATGTTTTTTTCAAAATAATTATGGATATTATTGGCCATGAAAAGTTTCTTCTAAACCTATCCTATTAAAAGGTGTATAGTATTTTTTGTAAAATTTTAATTATAGGGGTTGTTACTAATTTTGCATGATCATTTTAGTGTCTATAGGTTAAAAATTCTCATGATGTTTTTTTATAAATTATGAATTTTAGGGGCTTTTGTAATTTTTTAAACTTATAGGTATTTTCTACAAATTGTAAATTATTTATAGACTATTTATAATTCCCATGCTTTTTAATTTACTAATGAGTTTAAATTTCTCAGGGTGTTTTTTTTTAAATTTAAAATTTAATAGCTTGTTTGTAATGTTTGAAACTTTAAGGGTGCCTTCTATAAATTATAAATTATAAATTGTAGAGGATATTTGTAAGTCCTATAGTTTTAATGTATTGTTAGGTTAGAAATTATCAGGATTTTTATAAATTTACATTTTTTAAGAGTTTAATTTTGCAATTCGTAAAAAGTTCAAAGTGTTTTATTATAAATTCCATAATTTTTTGGGGGTTATTTGTGTTATTTGTAGGTTTTTAGTGTGTCTATAAGTTTGAAATTTCCAAGGTGTTTTTTATAAATTTTGAATTTTTAGGGTTTTTTTTGTAATTTTCATAACTTATAAGATATTTTCTCCAAAGTGCAAAACTTTCAATTTCTATCTAGCATATATATTTTTAGATTTCTCACTGAATTAAAATAAATAAAATTTACATAACTCTTATTATGAATGAGACAAATAATTTAGCTACCAATTTCAAAGAAGATAAGATAATTAAAATAGATTAGAATGACAATGTAATATTAAAAAAACTAAAGATAATATTAACCATAAAAAGATTTTTCCGAACTTGTGTTTTTTAAATAAAACTAGTTTTTGTGTACGTGCATTGCACGTGGTTAAATATCAAAATTTTTATTTATTATTTATTTTCTTACTATAAAATAAGTTATATTCATTTTGATTTAAAATTTATAACATGGATTATTACATTTATCATAAATTTTATTTAAATATTTTAGAAAATTTTGTGAAATAGATTTGTGTGTTAAACTGGGATCAATATACTTTATATACTTGCATACACAACATTATTTTTTTAAATTTGTATATATCAAACTTCATATAACATATTTGTTTATTGGATCAAATCATCGATCTCCAATTTGTTTATTTTAGTCATAAAATATAGTATTAAGTTTGAAAAAATACAATAATATATTATTGATGGGTTAATAAATATATAACCAAATACTTAATATTAAGATAGTTTGTATAATCTCAGCACAGAGCATATACTTTTCACAATACTACAAGATATCTTAATTATTGATAGATTTAAAATAAAAAAATAAATACTAAAGATTAATTATAATTCTAGTATAATTTTATATGACAAAAAAATTCACATAAGCATATTAAAAAAAATTGTGTGAAAATTCCTTCTAAAATTCCTAATTTTACTCAAAAAATTAGCTTTACAAAAAAATATTCAAAAAATAATCCTTTATTCCTTCATGTTTCATACTTAATTGAGCCGAGATCAATCCTTCTCTACCTTTATCTTTATCCCAGATAATTCTACAGTAATGTCTTTATCGTCTCAATCAATTGTGATATCAGGCTAGTACATAATAAAGAGTAAAAGATATGACAAGAGTCTAGAAATATATTAGGACCTATTTGACTCAATCAAATTATATTATTACTCATAATTGATATGTATCAGAGACAAAACATGTTGATAATTTTTAACAATAAAATAGACTGCATGAGCGCTCTAACACTCTTTTAGCATAAATAACCCTTAAGATTAATTTTAAAATCTCTTGGGGCCAAGAATAAACAACTAACAAGTTTGCAGTGGAAGCTAGTGGAACATAGTATATTCTTAAGAATTATTAATCTTTACTTAATTTATTTATAATGATAGGATCTCATTATTAACTAACTACAAAGTATAGTACATTATTTTTTATTGGGCGTTCAATGCAGGAAGAGAACCCAAGTGAGTCTTCGTCACAATGAATATTATCCAATTTAAGTACAAAGAAAAAAAAAGAGTTGATCAATGGTGTAGTTGGTGAGGAGAAACTCTAGCAGCTTAATTTGAGTATGTGGATATATTGTTGGCCTTCTTGTTTTGATGATGATTTAACAAACAATTTACATCTAATATTGTTTGTCTAGTGTTTGTATTTTGTTATTTATTATAGATAAACAATATGTTGGATAATGGATGGATAGAGCTTCAACAATCATATCCAATGGAGGTTGGCAGAATTGTGGTATGAAGCCTTATAATTCAAAGTTAAAGATTCAAGTTCAAGATTCATCCGCAAGTGTACCAAGTTGAGCTACATCGAAGATCAAGATCAAGCTTGGGTAATTTAGTTTAGCTTTTATATTATGTGTGTTAGTACTTTAAGCTCAATCAATATACACACATACACGTTTTGGTTTTGTATATATATAGTTATATATATATATACATATATGTTTTGGTTTAATTTCATAGATATGAAACAAAAATATATTCATAATCATATGTTTCATATTCTATTGTATTTGTGAAAATACTATATTCATTGTTTATAGACTTCATAACAATAGTTTACATCTTTCTTCAAGTCTATAAAATCTTTTTGTAAAGTTTCAAAACATGGTTTAACCAAAATGTCAAAATTCACATGTTTACATTTTCATGTTTTGGACTATTTTGTAAAATAATGATATTTTTCATTTGGGAAGTCCTTTTTGGAAACCAGTCTTTGTAGCATGTTTATTATCATGTCTACAATCATTTCCTAAAGTTTTATATTTTTTAAAATTTATTTGATATTTTTAAACAGGGTTTTAAGGTCACAAAAACAGTTTTCAAAACCTGTATTTTCAATATATCAGTTCTCGATCGACCGCCACGGTCGACCGCATCTGGTTCTTTTCCTGAGTGGGCAGCAGCAACTTTCACGGTTGACCGTGACGGTCGACTGTCAACCTGTAAGTTCCCACGATCAACCGCCACGGTCGACCGTAGCTTTCTCTGGATATTTTCTCAGTTTTGGTTTTTCTCGCGGTCGACCGCGAGATTCCCACGGTCGACCGTCGCTTTGTCTTTTCATTCTCAACGGCTATTTTCTGCAGCAGTTATTTGGGGCTTTTTTGTCTTTTTGTTTGGGGTTTTTGGCTGAGGTTTTGGGAGGCTATAAATACCCCATTGATCTCAGTTCTCAAACCAACCAAGAAGTTTTTAAAACAAAAGTTTAATAAGTCTTTAAGGTTGGTTAGTTTGTTTTATGTTTGGGGTTTTACAAAGAGGAGTCTACATCAGCTGTTGAAGAGTTTCATCTTCTATATTTTATCATCCTCTCTTTGTGTTTATAGAGAAGTTTCCTTAACTCTATTTCCTAGCATTTTTACTATTGTATTTCATATCAATCTTATTGCTAGTTCTTCTTGAGTTAAGTTTTATTTATACTCATTGTTACACACACCCACTTGAGCTTATCGTATTTTTATATATAGTATATTTGGATTGGTGAGAGGTGTAACAATTGAGTGTGAGCTTTAATTGAGTTCTCGCATTGTATTAGAGAACAAATCATTTGTTGTCATTGTGAGATTGTAAAGTTTTCGGTTAGCTAGAAAACCGAGTGAGACGAGTGTAGACGTTGATCGTTGAACGTTGAAAACCTACATTGTGAGTGTTTTGTGAACGTTGATCGGTGAGCGTTGAAAACCGACATTGTGAGGTGTAAACATTATTCGGGTGAGCGTAGAAAACACAGTTGTGATAGTGAATTTCTTTCCGGGAGTGGGGAGCGGAGACGTAGGACGGAAGGTCCGAACTCCGTGATCATTTGAGTGTGTTTGAGTTTGTCTTTGGGGCATTTGCTTTTGCATTTACCTTATATCGCCAATTGTGCATTGCTCATTTTTTATATCATCCACTATCTTGTTTATATTGTTTACCCTTGTGTTAATTCTATATCCTTGCATATATCTCATAGTATACCTCTTTGCTAGGATATATCCCTTGTGTATATTGCATATTCTTGCTCATATCATATTGTATATCTATCTTGTAAGAATAACTTGTTAATTAGTTTCAATTGGCATAAAATCAGATTAGATTAGTATAAGACTCTAATCACCCCCCTCTAGGGTGTAACATATATTATAGATGGAGATGGAGAAGAGTGGTTTTGAAAACACTGGGTGTGTGTGGGTAATTACTATGAATTTTGTTTGTGTGATTTTCTTCGTTCATTTTCAATAAATCTGTGGTCCTGTGAATATATATAGCTATAGTATTGCTACTCTCTTTTGGTTTTTCTGAAAGAGTTTGGGTGTAAATTTTTTTTTAAATTATTTAAGCCGGTTAAAGTAGGATCATATAAGTTAACCCCATATGTGAAATTTATTTTAACCAACACCCATATGTAAGTATTGCAATTAGCATTAAGATCTAAGATATGTGTGATATTCTCTTTGACTTTTATACAAATAACATCTATTTAAAGAATAATGGTATAATTAAACTTTGTGATCTTAAAAAAGATCAAACATATAATATAGTTAATTACTTTAAACTAATCTAATATAATCTAATAAGGGGGGAAAATAGATGAAAGTAATGTGAAAATTATTGTAATTTTATAATTCATAATTTTTAAATAATCTAATCTAATCTAATAAGAAGAAAATAACAAAGACACATACCTGTTGAAGGAGATGAAAGTGCTGTGAAAATTATCATGATTTCTTGATCTAAAAAAAAGATCAAACATACAATATAATTAATTATTTTAAAATAATATAATCTAATCTAATAAGAAGAAAATAGATATGAAAGTGATGTAAAAATTGTTGCTATTTCTTAATATGAAAAGATTAAATATAAAATATAATTAATTAAGATAATCTAATCTAATCTAATAAGAAGAAAATAACTATTTAAATAATAATAGTAAACTTTGTAACTAATTATGCATTACCGTGAACTACTTGAATTTTAGTCGATAAGAGACCGTCACATTGTGTCCTCAGATCGCAGCTGTTTGTTTTAATTTTCGTTCTTTGTTTTTGAGAATGATTTTGTCTCTTTAATTTGTTTGGTGATTTTGCAGATACCCTGTCCACATTATGTACATTTGTAGGTCTGCACTGCTCCTAGGTTCGATCTTTAGAGTAGACATTATTTTGCCTTGTTAAATTGTTTGGTTTATGCATATATGTCCTTCATCTTATAAACATTTGTGAGTTTGACATTTAATAATTTCATTCAGCTTTACATTTCAATTTAAACTATATCATTATCTTCATACTATGTATATCCAATAAGAATTTATCAATTTATCAACTTACTCTTACTTAATGAATTAGTATTTGAATTTCAAAGATATTTTTATCTACCGAAATATTTTCCCAAAATTATGCTTTTAAAAAGAATATGATAAGTATTAATTAGAGATTTTTCAAGAATATTCATAAGAATATCTTCTCTCTCGACGCCCCCACCCAAAAAGTGCACAGCACACGGCAGGTGAAAACAGCAAATTTGTTCCGTTGATTCCAAGAAAACCATTAAAAATTAAAAAACCCAGCTGTAAAATGGTTGGCAGGCTCCGCACGATTCCCCCAGCGTGGCGTTCCTAAAATACACCCACCTACTCATGTCATCTCTCCTGAATAAAATAATCAAACTTCATCCCAAAATGCCCCTCTTCTCTACTATAAATACCCCCCTTTCTTAGCCTTTGAGGGCTTCTTTCCTTCATTTGCTTGCGCTCAGGTTTCTTGGAGTTTTCGCTTTCCAGCTAAGTATTTCATTTCTTTTGTCAGCTTTGTTTATTTCCTCTTTTTTTTAAAGATAATTAGGGTTTTATTTTATCCCTTTTGGGGATTTCTTGGAATTCATTGTTTGAGGTTTTAGTTGGGTAAAAACTCAGTTCGAGAATCACATCCTTGGATAAGTTCTCTCGTTGAGCTCTCCATCTTGAGAATCCCAGTGCGAAAAATCTGTTCTTTTAGACTTTATCCGCTACAAATCTAAACTCATATTAAATATAGAAGGCCCAGGTCATGATCTCAATGCTCTGGATTTCAATTCAGTTGAAACCCAATCTCTAGCCTTTATGAAGTTCGCAACTCTTCCATTCTGCTTGCTCAGTTCCTTTTCTGTTGTTTTCCTCTACTGGTTCTACGTTTTCTCATGAACTAACCACCATTTCCCCTCAATTTCCCAACAAATTCCAGTCTTTTCTAACTGCCCATTGCTAAAAAATTCATAAAACAATTAGCCTTTGAGAGAGAGAGAGAGAGAGATGTCTTCGATGTCCGCTCGCCAATCCTCCGGGTCCGAAGGGGACCCAAATCTTGCCATTGATCCGAGGAAAAGGAAAAGGATGATCTCAAACAGGGAGTCGGCGAGGAGGTCTCGGATGAGGAAGCAACAGCAATTGGATGATTTGCTCAAACAAGCTGCTCTCCTCAAAGAAGAGAATGCTCGAATCACAATGCAGATTGATCTGTACACTGAACAGCATCTCAAGGTTGAAGGAGATAATACTATTCTGAGGACCCAAGTGATGGAATTAACTGAAAGGCTTCGGTCGCTGAATTCGGTTCTTCAGTTTATTGAGGAGTTCAGTGGGATAGAGATGGACATTCCGGAGATTCCGGATCCTCTGCTTGAGCCATGGCAGCTCCCGTGTCCTGCTCAGCCGATCACTGCATCTGCAAACATGTTCCAGTTCTGACTTCTTGGTTTCCTTGAGAGATTTGGTGGGCTTCGTTTTGGTTTAGTATCGTGTCGATTAGAGAGGTTTGCCTCTTGTGTTCTGAAATGTTATGGTGGACTTAGGTATTGACTAGTATTTCTCTGTGTTATATATATGTTTTTTCCCCGTACAGTATGTGTCATTGATCTTAGCATGTGTTGTGACTTGAATGTGATGTAATTTCTAGTTATGTTGTTGGAAATTTGGGCGGTTGATTAATCTAGTGTATTGTGAAATCTTGATGGGTATTTTGTTGATGTTTGTTTGCTCATGTGGTGTTAATTTATTGGCAAGAATGTTGAATGTGTTTTGTTAATAATTATCATTATTTTGTTGAAGAAATTTTCAAAATTGTCTCAAAACAATTTTTTTTTAAATCGACCCACTCCACTTTTAATTCTAAAAAGCGACTCAGTTTTTAGCAACGTCAGTATCGTGGCCAGAAACTAGGTCGATTTTAAAAAAAAATCGTTTGCCTAATTAGTCAGAGTTGTCAACCTTGACTAATTAGGAGCATCTAGTGTGAGATGCGCGGTTAGGGGACTAAAAAAGTCAGGGTTGTGAGCCCCGACTAATTTTGTCGGGGTTTCCAACCTCGATCGTTTGGCAGAGCCCACTACGGTGGGATTGCCCCCCACCAAATGGTTGGGGTTCCCAACCTCGAGCATTTGGCAGAGACCCTCCAGCCCACACTTGCTGAAAAATCTCACCTCCTGCTAACATATATCAATCATTGTCTAAAATTGTCAAGTTTTGTTAAGTTATAAAAAAATTCTTGCTTAGCATTTATCAATCCATAATCCATTTCAAACACAAATAAACACATATCTTTATATAATTATTACATCTATAACCAATCTCTAACAAAAACATAATTTAATTCACTTACTAAAATCCAACCATAATCAAGTCACAGTAGCATTTCAAACATAAACATCATAGCATTTCAAACATAAACATCATATGAAGTATATCGAAATTTAACAAATATTTAGAACTCCATTTCCTCTCCCTCTTCCTCTCCCTCTCGCTCTGCCTCTTCTTCCTCTCCCCCTTCCCTATTCACCTTCAACATGAGCTTGAATGATCTCAACGTTCGGTTGTGTATGAACTTGTGAGCGCATGACATCCTCGTTGACTTGAACCTGTTGTGAACATCCAGCTTGAACTTGCTGTGAGCCTCCAGCTTTATCATGTGCATGACTTGAGCCCACTCTCGTGTGTCCTCGGACCCGTCGGTGCTCGTACCCTATGAGTCGTTCCTCATGTCCATCACGATTTGCATGACACGTCTTTCTAAGAGCGAACTGAATCTTTCCTATGATGCGAACAAATGCGTTCCTCGCCCCTGGCTCGGTAGTCAATCTCAATGCATCATGTACAATAGAAGCAACCTCATCGAGTTCTTGTACCTATAAGATAAAAAGCGAAAGAGGATTATTAGCAAGTGGATCATAATAAATTAATAATCACAAAATAATTGTATATTTTGCCTATACACTTACCAACTCTCTCTCAACTAGACCTCTCAGTATGTACTCCTTAGGTACTTTGTTGTCCCGAAATATCCATCGGTGAGTAATCCCCCAATACTACCGTAAGTACACATTTAGTTCTGGTGCGTCAACCCTCTCCATCACTATAGCATCCTCCCTCAATTCCTAATTCTCAATGTAAGCATGACGAATTATCTCTCAATTGTAATGATGTGCTCCTTTTCGAGGATTTCGATCTATTCTTTATACAAGATCTGGAATATGTTGTTTTAATTCAAATTGTCGGAGCACACGATTGGGCACGTGCATTTTGACAATCTCAAAACATACAATCGGTACTCGGGCACGCTATATATCTTCACCATCTCTGCAAATATCTGATAGTGAAGCTAAAATCAGTTCATAGGGCATCCACTTGACCTATAAAGAAGATTATATAAATTTACATATTAGTAACAAATGATGTATTGATTGAATATAGTTAGATATTATGATTTTACACCTGTTCATCCTCCAGTTGATCAAGCTCGTTCCTGTAAAAATTTTCATGACCATTTGGGGAGGTTTGCCAATATCTGGAAACATTCCATCTACCTGATATACAAATGTTTAATATAGATTGAAATAAATGTATAAAATTACATGTAATCATATCTATTACAAAGTAATATACCTATAGCCTAATGGAATCTGACCATCTAGAGTGCGCGTCTCCCTCAAATCTGGTGTTCCCAAATGCCATCGCTCCCATGACCATATTTGCAACAAAGTGAGGTAACATTTGAATACTTTATTTTGCACGAATGCCATTTTTGTCATCTTCCTATAGAGATAAGCTAACACTGCACACCCCCAAGTTAATTCTCCACACTCCTCAAGATCCTCAAGAAGTGACAACCATCTAACATGCACCGAATCGTTTGTGGAATCCGAATGGTACCGATCATATGGAGTATATATGCACGGGCATAGCTCTTATGATCTCATCAGTGACATCGATCGGTACATTCATATAATTATTTCGTAACCACTCAAGCTTTATCTTACCACCCTTCATATTAAGAGATTGACCCAGCAATCATTCACACACTCCTATCCAGTTGAAGTCATCGGTACCCGTAACAACATATCCATCCACTTTGAGGCCAAGTAAAACCCCTACATCCTGTAGAGTAATAGTCGACTCTCCTTGACGCATGTGAAATGTATTTGTCTCGGGCCTCCATCGTTCAATCAATGCCTTCAAGAGGGGCCAATCGAGTCTTACCCATTTTATTTATGAACATTCAAAAAAGCCTGCTTGGCGAACATAATATTAGACATGTGGATCCGTCAAATCCCAACTCGAATGTGCACGAGTATGATCAACAATAGTAATATTCGGGGCCTGCATATATTAAACAGTGTAAATGATCAGTAACAGTAATAACATTGAAAATTTAAAATGATTGAAAATAATAAAAATATAATTTACCTCCCCGGAGTCTATCTTCGCGGATCGGTGTCAATCTTGGTCATATAGGACCTCATATGTCAATGGTCCCACCTGCATACTGTAAATATCTGCGCATATAAAGCTAAAATGTGTCAGTATTATGACGTATGATAAATTAGAATTAGAAGTAAATTATAGAATTTACATATTCACATTGACTTACAAATGAAGTAGAATAAAATTATAAATTAAATAAATTTTACCCATTAATTGCTAGCTACTTGAATTGGTAGGATAATGATATCTATTATGACACGGTTGTCTGCAATATCCATACCATTTTTCTTTGGAGCTACTTCCCGTCCTTCATCCATCGTACTTTTTATGCGTACTGATCACGGACATCCAGCTTGTCTCTTATATTCAGGAGGTAACACATGCGCCTCATTATAGGGTGGCCAGTAATGACTATCTACAATGGGATGGAAACACTGCTTGTATGAATCTCTATAGTGGCTTGATTGATACCACTCAGAAGCGTATGTGTAATACAAAGTATTCGCACCTCCAAATTGCTTGGACGAAACCGCTATAACATGTGAACATAGTAATTTTTGCAGTTGTGGTATGTTACAAGTGCATACGCATTGTGTCCCTCGTAAATTGATGGTGTAATTATGATCGTGTTTGTCTGTAGTCTACCATTCATCTATAGCAAATCTAACAATCTTTGTTGACCTCGCCTGCACGACACGAGACCCTACAATCTCTTTATTTTTTGGTGTTAATAACATCACCCATTTTGCTCCATCCTCTCGCCGCTTGACAAAATAGTGATTGAGTCTATAAAATGTCCTCACAGCCAACGCCTGTATGGGCATTGCTCAAGCTCCCTTAAGTACACCATTGAAGCTTTCAGAATAATTAGTTGTTACATGCAAAACCGATTCCCTCCATCTTTACTTAGTGCTCATCGGTCGACACATTATTACTTCCCAAACTACTCTCAATCCAGTCATGTGTAGCTTGAGATGTTGCCTTGATTTGATCCCGTATCCGATCATACACACATGTTCCAGGTGTATAGCCTGCTTGCCAAAGAAAGTTTTGTAAATGTATCTGACCAAAGCTCTTTTTAAAATTAGCTCTAATGTGTTTTAAGCAATAGCGGTGATGGTGATGAGAGCCAAATCTCCTGTATAATGCTTTAGGAATACCTTTCATCCTATCAGATATAAAAGTAATTTTCCTAGGAGGTAACACATTAAAAGTATATAATTGAATGCAGGAAAAAACCACACCTAATTTTTACTATTCTCGACCTCCACAACCACGAAGGCCAAAGGAAATAAGCCACCATCTGCATCTACTCCTGTAGCAACAAGCAATACATCCTTACATTTACCATATAAGTGTGTGCCATCAATGCTAAAAACAGGCGATAAAATTTAAATCTCTCGATCGAAGGACCAAATGACCAAAATACAGAGGTGAATTGATGAACTCCCGGATTGATCTCTTTGGTTATGAGTTTGTATCCAGATTCAAGATTATTTCTTTTGATCGCATCAAGCTATTAAGGAAGTGTCACGTAAGACTTCTCCCAATCACCAAATATTTTTGTCATCGCAATTCTCCTTGCATTCCATGCTTTACTATATGATATTTCAATAAACTTTGTATCTAGCTCTCTCTCAATTATATTACCGGGAGTTAGTTCAAGATTCTTCTTTAATTTTGGCATAATCAACGATGCTATGTAAGAGGCAGATGCACCACTGTGATCTTGCTCTAATAATGTGTGAACACCGCAATATTTTGTGATCCTAAAATACCCATTATGTTTCTTTTTGGCAAATGCGTATAACTTTCAAGGACATGCGTAATCAGCTTCATTTCTTTCAGCCTGACCTTTCCTTTGTGTATTCATAAAAAAATTGCATCATAACTTGTGTGATTGCTTTTAACTTGCTTAAATTTGACATTCTTTTTGATTGAGTAATCACAAATAGTATCAACCAATTGGTCCTTAGTCTCGAATAAATCTCCAACTTTGAAAGTGAAGTCATCATCTCTTATATAAGTTGAACTTTGTCCAATGCACATATCTTGTACTATGGAAGAACAAATCTACACATCATCTTCAAACTCGTCGGGCCCCCCCCCCCCCCCCCGGGTTCTTCGTACTCAACATATTCATTAGTAACATAAACCTCATCAGGCCATTCCAGATTCTCTTCAACATCTTCAGTCACAAATTGCAGGCTATCAATTGGTGCATTATCTTGCTCTTCACCTTCAGAGTTGTTGCTTTTTTATCCTCTTCAATTGTTGCCCCTCTTAACGGCCTCATATTTTCATAAGGTATTTCATTGTTCATGACATTTGATGTTCCCCAAATGAAGGTGCACTTAGATTTTGAAATTGAGTCCGCTCCATTTCACTCGAAGAAGAAAAAACCGTCAGACTCAACTCCCAAATCTAACATGCATGAGAATTCTCCTGGAGGTTTGAATATTTGACACGAACTATATAGAAATTTTTTAATAAACAATTCCACCGTTGGTTGCGACGTGCTCAAATTAAATATAATACTCATATGATGATCGTTTGAGATCTTAACTGCGAATGTTCTATCAAAAGTTATGAGCCAATTGCATATTATTTTTAGTTGGTACTCTCATAGGTCAATTTTCGTAACTCGGTGTAATTCCTTAATCAAGTCATAGTAACTATATGATTCCGAGATCATTAACGACGTCGTTACCCCTCTGACGTACATTAGCATATTATTCATTCCATAATTAATTTTCCCACCATAAGAGCAAGCAATAAAAATCATATTGTCCAACCTATGCAAAAGAATATTATATCATTTAAATACAAAAAAATTTAAAAAGTTTATTAGGGCATTGAATACGAGAGAAAAACCCAAGATGCAAATAATCTTATATAATTTTGATAAAAAACTCTAAACCCCAAAATGAAAACCCTAAACCCTAGAAATGAGCATTCTATGTCCTAGAAGTTTAATTTCAATTACAACAATTAACACACAAAACATTCGAACCACCACAAAGATAGTGATTGATAATAAATTTTAAATCCTAGATATTGGATTTTGATGAAAACCCTACATTTGAATGTTGAAGATAATAGAAAAACCCTAGATTCTTACATGTTAAAAGAGGAGAGAAGGAAGAGAAATTAACCTAGAGATCTTAAGCAAACTTTCACGATGAATTTCGGCCACAAAATAGAGTTGAAAGAAGCGGGTAAACGGCTGAACAAGAGAGACCGGAGTTGGAGAGAGAGAAAAATCAAGATTTTGGGGGGAGGAAGGGGTTCGGTCCGTATATATAAGCAGGAGGGGCCCATCACAAATAGTCAGGGTTGGCAACCCCGACTATTTGGTGACTTAGCCGCTTCTCAATTTTGTGTTGGGGAGTCTCTGCTAAATGGTCGGGGTTGGGAACCCCGACCATTTCGATTTGGGCTTTCGAAATGGTCGAGGTTCCCAACCCCAACCATTTTGTGCCGTGACGAAATTAGTCGGGCTTCACAACCCCGAGTTGTTTAGTCCCCTAACCACGCATCTCACGCTGGGGTGCTCCTAATTAGTCAGGGTTGGCGGCAGCCGATCTTTTTTTAAATCGACGCAGTTTGTGGCCACGATGCTGACGTGTCTAGAAACTGAGTCGATTTTTGGAGTTAAAAGTGGAGTGGGTCGATTTATTTTTTTTTAATTTTGGGGCTATTTTGAAAATTTCTTTCTTATTTTGTTTGGTGAACGATGTTAGTTTTGTTTAGGTAGAGAAGATGTTCACTTGGTTCACTTTGATGCTCATTTGGATACCAAAAGTGGACGATCAGGTGGTCAAAATAAGAGAGTTTGGAGGTCCCAGAGGGATTCTCGCTTTGTAGAACATCATTCTCCTTGTCCACACAATTTTCCGGTGAGTGCAGTCATTTGTGAGCAGTTTGATAACTTGGTTATTCCTACCCTCTTGGACCTTCTATTTCATCATGTATGGTGATTGCTTAGAGGGCTTCTTGAAACTTGTTTGTTGTTAATTTTCACTAATGACTTATGAAGTCTATGGTAAACCAAGAGGTTGATGAGCTTGAATTCATTGGGTCAAATGTAATTTGCTCCTTAATCCTTCTTCGTCTTGCTGGTTTGAGATTTGACTAGTGGATAGACCAGTGAATACGTACTGAGATGTTTTTTCCCCTTACGAGGGAATTCTTGGCAAAACATGAGGATCCTCATACCGAAGCTCAAGTTCGATCTCTGACCCCTACCAAGTAAATCCCAGTCATGTAGATTCCATCTCTCGTTCTTGGCAAAGCATGAGGATCCTCAGACGAAGCTCGAGTTCGATCTCTGACCCTTACCAAGTAAATCCTAGGCTTGTGGATTTCACCTCTCCTTCCCATGCTATAGGTTAGGTAGACGAGATCGAGTCGCAGACCTGAGGAATGTTGACGGTATTACCTCTATGTCCTCCGAGTACTGTGTTCCCGGACCACCTTTGCTACCCATGGCGGGTCGTTGCAAGGAGTTGATAACTTATTCTTGTAATAATACTTCCCAACTTGCAATTTAGAAGGTTTTTGTGTTATTTAATTTTAATCTATGCCTTTTGGACCATCCCAAATGATAGTATGCCTTTTCGGCATCATCACTTCACAATCATTATAATATATTTTGAAAGAAAATGATAAGTGCACTGTAAATTTAAATGTAAACTTTTAGTATTATTTGAGAATTGCACTTTGTCTATTACTATATATATATGATAAAACTATTGGAACATGTACTGTAGCTATACACTATTCATAGCTACACTACCCCTTGTTTTATTTTTTGGACTTCAAGTCCAAGGCTTCCCTCCATTTATTTTTAGCCCATGCATATTCAAAGTTATTTTGTTGCCTTTACACCCAACAACTATCCATTTAATTTTAGTTTCACCAATTTTAAAAGATCTACTATAATTTTTCACCTCTAGCTTCAAACTTTCATTCCCATTTGTTTTTAAACTCACACACCAAAATTTACTCGTGTACCGAAATACAAAGTGATTATGTTTTCATCTTTCCACATCAACGTATTCCATTGGAACTATAGATGAATTTTTGCCTATACACAAAAGTCCTAATCCTATTTATATTTAATTGCATCAGCTCCCCCACGCCCCTCTCCCACAAAACAATAAAAAAAACCACTTGTTTTTAAAATCACTCTAAAAATCCAAAATCACTTGTTTTTAAATTAGATGTGTAAACTGTTATTATCTTTTGTCTTTTTTCCTACTAATGTTGTGGCATTGCAAATTGCAGATGGGTTATCTACCTATAAATTAAAAACATTACCCCTATTTATTTTTAGACTCATTTGCTTCTAAAATTACTCTTAGACATTAAATACTCCGTCAAATTAACTGTAAATCCACTTTGATTTAATAGTTTTGTACTTGGTGTAAGTTGTTGTATGTTTGTGGTAACTTGTTATATAATTTTTTTGTTCTAATTGGTCAGAAATATAGTGTGATTTTAAACCAAATACTTAAATCGTTATTTTTTTCGTTTTTAGCACTAATATCATGGCATCGCATGAGTCATTATTGCTTATATTTACTAATATTTTGCTATACAACATTAATTATCCTTTAGGTGACAGGTTGCATGTTCGAATCTTGTCAGAGTCAATTTTATGTAACAAAAGAGCTTTGCTACAGGGACCCAAAATATGGGACCAATAGAGGGGACAAGTGAGGTGTCTCTCTTTTATTAGATAATGAGTTGGTCATCATTAATGATGGCCAACTCATTATCCAATAGGAGGGAGACACCTCACTTGTCCCCTCTATGTTAGGTCTCATGTTATGAGCCTACATCTTCTAATCTTGTTTTGATGATTACAAACAATTCCTAATATTGTTTGTCTAGTGTTTATGTTTCTTATTAGGTATTCTAGACAAACAATGTATTGGAGGATGGATGGAATTGCGCTTCAACGATCATATCCAAAGGAGGTTGGCGGAATGTCGGTGAAGCCTCGCAATTCAAAGTTAAAGATCAAGTTCAAGCTTCATCCGCATGTGTACCAAGTCAAGCTTATTGAAGATCAAGATTGCTTGGGTAATTTAGTTTTAGGTTTTATATTATGTGTGTTAGTACTTTAAGCTCAATTATATACACACATACACATTTTGTTTTGGTCTTTGTATATATATATAGTTATATATATACATATATGTTTTGGTTTAGCTATATAGATATGAAATAATATATATCTTCATATATGTTCATATGTTTCATATTCTATCATATTTGTGAAAATATTGCGTTTTTAGTTTATAAACTTCAAAACAATGTTTTATATCCTTTATTAAGTCTATAAGAACGTTTGAAAATGTTTTTAAAGTTGTGTTTATGTCAAAACATTAAATTTCATGCATATCAACTTTTCATGTTTTGGACATACTTGCAAAATACATAAGTTTTCACTATTGGGGAATGCAATTCCAAAAATTCTTTTTGTAACATGTTCATTAACATGTTTATAATGATTTCCCAAAGTTTCATAATTTTTGGAATTTATTTGTTATTTTTAAAGACACTTTTAAAATCAGATTTTCAGCATGTACAGTGCCTGTGCACGTTTATAAGTCGACTTATCAGAGTTGACAAGTCGACTTATGAAATGCTCTGGAATGTGCAAAAATTCTCTGCCAAGTCGACTTACTCGAACTGTTAAGTCGACTTAGACTAAGTCGACTTATGACATTTTACAAGTCGACTTATGTGCTGAATTTTATGTGTTATTTTCATCTAGCAAGTCGACTCATGTGAATTTTCAAGTCGACTTATAGCAAGTCGAATGCAAGTCGACTTATACCAAGTCGAATGCAAGTCGACTTATAAATCCGACCGTTGAACAGTAACGACTATTTCCAGATTCTGTTTTTGTGTGGGTTTTTGGTCATTTCCTTAGGGTTTTGGCTGATGTCTTGGGTTGTTATAAATACCCCATTGCATTTACCTCTCCCACTAATTAAGAGAAAAGTTTTAAAGAGTTTTTACAAGTTTGTTTAAGGGTTTCTAAGTGTGTTTAAGAGTTTGGTTTGTGGAGCAAATTTCACAAGAGCAAGTGGAGATCATCCTTGGTGTTTGAGCATTCATTCTTCTCCAACTCTCTTGTCATCTTTAGAGAAGTGTTTCTAAACTCATCTAGCAATTTATTATTTTGATTATAATTTCTATAAGCTAGATTTATATTGAGTTTAGTTTAATTGTTTTATTGATACTCTTTGTTCACACACAACCTATTGAGCTTATTGTATTTACATTCATAATATAATTTGGGGTTGTGGGTTTGTGACATTGAGAGTGTGCTTAATTGAGTTCTCGCCTTGTATAAGAGAACAAATCTTTTGTTGTGAGCTTTCATTGTGAGATCACTTGTATTACACTAGTACACCAAGAGGAGTGTGTGGTGAGAGACGGGGTTGTCCCAAGAGTAGTGGCGTCGGTAGCCTAGAGAGAGGTGATAATTCCGAGCACTTGAGGGAGACACGGGCTAGAGACCAACACTTGAGGTTGTGGTTAGTGTAGTTACATTGTGAGTGATTGTAAAGTTTTCGGTTAGCTAGAAAACCGTATTGTGAGGTGTAAACGTTTTTCGGGTAAGCGTAGAAAACCCGGTATGATAGTGGAGATCTCCTCGAGGTGAGGAGCGGGGACGTAGGTCAGGCGGACCGAACCTCGTAAACATATCGTTTTGTTTGTGTTTGCATTGGCGCACTTATTTTCATATTTATATTGCCTTTGTCAATTACACATTGTTTATATTCCCACTATCTTATCTTGTTTGTTTCACCCTTGTATTAGTTGTATATCCTTGCATATATATCTTGTCATATATCATACTTGCTAGGATATTTGTTAATTAGTTTTTAATTTGGCATAAATCTGATTAGATTAGCATAAACCCTATTCACCCCCCCTCTAGGGTTCCTTCCTAGTGGCATTAGGGTACTTTCAATTGGTATCAGAGCACTTTCACTCTATTGGTCCCATATTTTGGGTCCTTGAGAAATTTTTCGTAACAAAATACCTATGAACTGTGGACCATATCTAGACAAAAAAAAAGATTATTTTTCATATAAACCCAATTTATAAACTAATTTATTTTTTAACCCACAAACTTCAAAAATTAGATTTTAAGAGCAATATACATACTCCATGAAATTTAATAAAACAATATAATAAAAAGTAATGTACAATAGGACTTTTTTTCCCTACAACCAAAAGCATTACCTCTATTTATTCTTAAATTCACCCTTTTGTACTATATAACCTAAAGTCTCATCCCCATTTATTTTCAATCCATCTACTTTCAAAATCACACCTAGATCCAAACTAATTCACCTAACACTTTATTTCATTTTTTGAGCCTACAATTAGTACCAACTTTTAAAAGGTTTTTCCCTATAAACACAGACTTTTTAATTCTTGAACCCACTCACTTCCAAAGTCATTCTTAGAACCAAAATACTTATTTTAAAAGTCACTCTATGTAATTGATTTTAAACTCATTTATTTTAACAGCTTAGTATGTGTAAGTTGCTACATAACTTGCAATGTATTTGTTTCAAGTAATTATATATACAGTGTATTTTAAACCCTATGTTTAGGCTTTTTTTCCTCATCAATACCATGACAATGCACAGGTCAATTTTGCTCGTTTGAACTGTCACGTTCCTGGGATCATTGTTTATTCTTAATCTCTCTTTCTGAATTCGGATTTGAGGATTAAACTGTCTTTCTTTTTTTTTTTTGAGAGAAAGGATGGGATACCATGAAGATATCCCAGATTAAACTGTCTTTCTTATAATTACCAATATCTAATTTGTAGAGTTTATCAAGTAATTTGTCTTCTCTGATAAACAATTTGCGGGTAATAAAATAAATTTTCTTTTGTGTATTTGTCTAATTCAAATATATATGCTGGTATCACTTGCCGCCAGCAACAATCTCTACTCCAAAGTCAAAAACTATAGGGTAAGTCATGGCAGAAGGTTTCAATTCATGGAAGCTTCTGATATTATAATATCATATTCCAGTCTCCTCATGCATATCCTTGATTAATGTTGAATGCGTGACTGAACGGAATTTTCTTCTTCGTTATCAATATTGACTAAAGATTTCAAGTTTCGTACCTTCTCTAAGATCACGTCATCATGCACTAATATATCTTACGTTTAGAAATAATTATAAAAAATCTTATGTTTAGAAATACATCAATTATGGAGTGTTAAGAGGATAGCAACGAGCCCACAGACAATAATGGACGTGGGCCCTGTAATTTTTGTGAGCTACTTGTTGTTCATGACTCATGACCCAATATTTCGTTCTCTCTCGAAAACCCGTACCATACTCCAACTCAGCACAGTAATTATTACATTTTTATGGTAAATTTTCCAAAACCGCCAACTGTTTTTGGGATTAGTGGTTCTGAAATCATAGAATTTTTTATGAAAACTTCTCCTCCTTTACCCTTATTTTCCCTTCCAATAAGACTACCAAACAAAATTAATTAAAAGTTAAAATTCTATTTTCATACTCTTATCTACCCTCTATCCAAACACAATGTTAGTGCTCGTGCATTTACATTGCTAACCTTCCGAGAAAGAAGAAGGTGAGAACTTTTGACGCATAGATTTTAATGAGAAGAGGAGGAAGGAGAAGGTGAGAAGAACTATTGACACTGAGATTTTAATGAGAATTGAAGAAGAAATGAAGATGTAATATGTAAAAATGGAGAATATTTACTTTTAAATTAACTAGGAAAGGTTGAAAGGGTTTTTAATGGCTAATTAAGGTTAGTTAATCAATACCTGGGTAATTTAGTCATACCTAAATAAAAATATTAAACTACAGGCAAAAACAATATACTGGGTGTATTTCCTGACGATGTTAAGAGAGAGGTAGATTTATCCAATGTAGGAGATTTTGAGATAAAGTAAGAAATATCATGATTTTGAGGATAAATTTGCAAATATAGATGATTTCGAAGCTACATAAACAAATAATCTTTATGTTATCTCAAAAAAATTGTACCTACGTCCTTTTACATCACAAACCGTCACTTTTTTCTGAATCTTCATGTATAAGGGAGAGAGTAAAAGATAGAAAATAGAGATCTTTGACTAGCATCAATCATCTTTATTCGTCATCGGTCATGCTCCAAAATGCCTAGGGATGTCCATTCGGGTCCAAGGCCCTGGCCCGGCCTGGGCCCGGGACAAGCCTGGAAAACCTGGGAGGATCGGGCTCCGGGCCCGGGTTGTCTTGTTGAAGCCTGGGCCCAGCCTGGTTATTTTATATATATATATATATATATATATATATAT
>BQKN01062252.1:182769-210474 GCA_022839385.1 Asparagus kiusianus
TGCTAGGATTGGAAATCCTGTATTTTACATATCCATACGAGCGAGTCATTGGGTTTTCGAAATAGTGTAATGTAAAAAGAAGTGCTTTGAATCATTGCTATTTGACTCAGACTAGTTCTGAAAACGTCGAGGTATTTTGAATTGTTTGTTGACACATACAAAGTAAGGGAAAACCTCTAAAATGATTTCAATATTGGACCTTGGACATATAATAGTTCTGACTTTGATCGTTACGGATTAGTACCAAGATCGAGTCCTAGGCAAGCAGACCTAATTTTAACAGTTGGGGCAGTAACAACGAAAATGGTTGCTTCTTTAGTGAGATTATATGAGCAAATGTCTGAACCAAAATATGTCATTGCTATGGGAGCCTGTACTATTACAGGAGGGATGTTCAGTACTGATTCACATGATGTACTAGCAGTACATCAAAGATCCAGTCATCGATTCTCCCGATAGGCCACAATTAACGCGAGCAAATGAAGGCTCTTGCACGAACACTACCATGCGTAAACCACTATTGCAAAAATTCTACTGGGAAAGCTGTAACTTATAACTTGGTCACTAGGGTGATGCAGGAAATAGAAAGTTTATGTGAACTTTCTCCTTATCTTGTTTTACTTATAATTTAGCTCTCTCATTGAGGTCGTTTGATCAATTCATGTATTTTTTGACATTCTCTTCTTGCTGTACCTGGTTGTGATACCCTTGTGGTTTCTGTTTAGTATCATTGCTTTTTAATATCAGCATTAAAGGGGAGCTAAAAGGCCATCTGAAACAAACAGTTGGAAATGAAAGGAAACAGCAACTGATAATTACAACCCAGGGTTGTCATAAGAGAACTCAAAGAAGGTTCCTTGCAAACAATATCAATATCTATAATCCTAGTATATTTTAGAACACAAATTAACAGCTAGCAGCCTAGCACTATTAAAGCCATATCAGCTAAGTTAGTAGCCATCCAACAAAGAAATTCCTGTATGGCAGTGTCCGGTAGCTATTTGTGTGGCGCACGCATTTGGTGTTCTACAACTTTATGTAACAACTTGGATAGTTTTCTTAGCCAATAACTGCTTTACTGACAACATAGGCATAAGACAAATATAAAATTCCATCAAGGAAAATACTATGCTGAAGAAAACTACACAGATTGGTTGATGAAATACAATTTGCTCAGACAACCATTACCTTGTAGGTAATACCTAGGTGTACCGTTAGAAAGGATAAGATATGCATGATAAAATCAGTCAATGATTATATTTTTATCTGATAAATATTTTAAAAATATTTGCATGACACACAGTTCATTCTGATTCATGGGAAGGAAAACAGGAGCATGGTATGTCACTTATTTGGAATCAAGAATGAGGAGTGTAGGCTTATACAGTACAGCTAGGAAACATGGTTCTGCTTTAAGTTTGGTTTTTAAGTATGGAATCTGAGGACCTACAAGAGTCAAATTCAGAAAAACATGTTATTTGATATTTTTAATGGTAAAAGAACCTTGAGAATAATGTTGCAATTAATGTATGCATACTTTATTTGCTTAATTTCCTCACGCGTTTCATGTTTCTTTTTTCAGTTAAAACAGTTCGAAATTTAAATGGTTTGAATTATAGATCGGGCTACAGGAGTTAGCAAACTGTGTCACGTTCTACCACAGTCCAGCTCGCAAACGTCCTTATTCTGGGACGATTGAACCCGGGTCACAGCTTGCTATAGCGTGTCACGTTCCCAACTATGATTTAGAACCTAATGCATATAAGACATAATCTCATATATACTCCTAGAGGTACGAGGGTGGTGCACATTTGTGTGTGCTTTTTTTTCGAGGGTAGGGAGGTGGAGGATGGACGATTGGAGAAAACGGACCAAGGCAAAGATTAAACAGGAAATCAGAGTCCCATAAGTTATTCTGGTTCTCACATGGTGAGAGAAAAGGCATTTTCTTCTTGAAGATTGAGTTGCAGTAAACTATAGACATAAAAAACGCACCTGCAGTATTCGACATTTGCCTTCTGAGAAGCAGTAGTACGCAGATGAACATCCCATTTGGAAGCTTCCTTTTTGAACCATGAGAGCTCATCGTTTATAGAAGCCACACCGCCTAAAATTACTTCCATGTCAGATGGATCATCTGATTGCTGACAAGCCTTAAGCAGAACACTTGCCACAAACGGGACAAATTCCCTAACAAATATGTAGTCCTGACTCTACAGAAGCGTTAAAAAAGAAAGGAAAAATAAATTGTTACAGGCTAGGAAAAATGATCCAACAAACAGTTTTCACAAGACTAAAATTAAGAGACTAATATCATGGTTGTCAGAAGGGTATAAGCTTGCACATTGACACATCAACATTTAGGTTATCGGAATGCCTAGACTCACTATTTAAATGTTAATACACAAATTGCAGCTAATGATCCAGTATAAAACATTAATATAGATGTATAAATGACTATTAACAGTCTTCCAAAAAGGTCAGATAAACCGGACAACCAGATAGTCATATTACAAAAATGATTTAACAACAGAGCCTGACATCTAAATATATTGCAAGAGTAGAGGTCACCCTTCCACGAACAGCAACGACGAAGAAAAGGAGAACCACCAATGCCAACTTGACGAAGCACCTTGCTGATCATAACCTGATACTTGGACTCCATGAGAACCACCAGAAGAACTATCATATGATCGCCTAGGTATGTCTTCAGTTAAGTAAATATATCATATCATACTCAATATATCATATCTATATTATATGCATTGTGACAGATATTCATGAATAGTTTACCACTACAATATATGTATCGAACTATCAATATTTTAAACAAAGGGAGTATCATCGTAT
Organism: Asparagus kiusianus; assembly: GCA_022839385.1. Taxonomy (NCBI): domain Eukaryota; kingdom Viridiplantae; phylum Streptophyta; class Magnoliopsida; order Asparagales; family Asparagaceae; genus Asparagus; species Asparagus kiusianus. The sequence goes on from BQKN01062252.1 coordinate 185,620, forward strand.
TTTCCAGAAAAAGAAGAGTGCAGAACCAGTTGCAAGCTGGATTGTTTATATCCACTTGAACCATATCTTGCCCACTTCCAGCAGCTATCGAATGACGTGGTCAATTGCAATTTCATTAAGAGAGAGAGGAAAAAAAGGATAGTTACGATACTTAAGAAACACTTTTCAAAGGGGTATATCAGTACTGGATCGAGAGCGATTAGAAGTTGCACTTAATTTTCCCGAAAAATGATTTTATGCATTCCTAACTAAAAATGCCGAGATGCATGTTTTTTATTAGTCCAGGTAGGTTATCTCGATTAGTGCAGGTAAGGCATCCGTCCAATTGAAGGCTAAAACAAATTGAAAAGTATAAGGAGTTAGCTAGAATAAAGAAGTACACTTTGTTAATCAAGATTGTTTCCTTGATTGAATAAAAAAATCATTTATTTGATTTCCGCAAAGGTAGTTTAGTAATACATGACATATATGTGCTAGGAATCCAGGTCAAAACCAATGTTTTGAAAAACGCGTTTGATAACTCGTAACTTGTTTCATTATTAATCGGATAAAAATGTTACATAACACAAGCAGAAAGCACACAGGGCACTTAACGGCCAAAAAATGTGTTTTACAAGCGTTTTGTTAATGGTTATACAACCTAAGTTTTTTAAGGTTATATTGATTATCAGATTTGAACACGTGGATCACTCTCCACTATCCAAATCTAATAACCCCCAACTCTTTATCACTATGAAATCCCCAATCCTAAACCCTAGCGCCCCAAAATATCTCTTAACTTCCCTCAGTGACACGAGAACTTCGACGTGGAAACCTTCAACTACGGAAACCTTCAACGATGAGATCTCAGCGACGAAAGCCTAACTCCTCCATCTACATCTCTTCCCCTCCTCGTCTCCATCTCCATCGAGATCCACTCTTAAGTCCCCATCTCAGCGGTGAAATACTAAATCCTCCATCTCCATCTCTTTCCCTCCTCGTTTCCATCTCCATCGAGATCCACTCCTCGTCTCCATCGAAACGATGCCCTAGCACCTCTAGGGAAATCTCAGGGCTCAGGCTGGCCAATTCTACACATCTCAGTGACGAAATCCCCTCGGCTCTCTCCATCTCTACCTCTCGCCGAAGGCTTTCTCCAGTGATTTGGCCGGAATAGTGAGGTAACAAGGTTTTACGTATTTATGATGATCTGTTTGAAAATTTTGATTATTCTGATTATTAAGTCATTGTGAATCGTAAATAATTAATAAATAATATAATCTATGTTATGCGTTATGCTTTTTGCATCTTTTTCCACAACCCTTAACAAGAGATAAGTGTTATCGTTATTTTCAACATTGGTCAAAACTAAGAGGAAAAATGAAGCATCTTGATGGCCCTTCCCTTTTGTCCAATCCTAAAGTTTGCTTTTAAATTTCATTTTAACGAGTAATGTTCCTCTGTTACTAAATATAAATCCAAGGAGCTTCTCGTACAAAATGGTTATTAGTTTAAAACTTTGCTGATCTGATGGTGAATGGAATGAGCAAACAGCAGTTGTGCGAACGATCTTGTATATGCAGACATGTAGCTGACAGATTAAAAATAAGATCATCTTAACAGTGTATTTCTTGATATGAGCAAATACCAGAGGAATATCGTATCTGCAGAGCAACATATGGCATGATATCAATTATTTGCAAACAAAGGTGCCATCTATAACCAATGAGAAAAAATTTTCACATAATCTTTTAATGGCCAATGAGAAAAAAATTATATTTGTTTGTGTTGAAAATTCCAACTATACTTCCCATTTAGTTTAGGACAATAATCATTATTCTATTATTGACCAGCAGCTCCAAAATACCCCTAATGGGTCAGAATCAAAATCCACAAGGACAGTCAGGAAGGCCAAATTTCGGTGTACTATAGTATCCATACTATCACATACACAGTGTGCCAAAATGCATCTCCCTTGAAATTCAAAATTTTTTAACCAAGGTGCCAAAATTGCCAGTGTAGTGGAAACATTTTAGTTACTTTCTCCAAGTTATTTACACATCATCCCAGAAAAATAATATTAAATTTTAAATATTAAAACTATAGTACATAAATATCAAATTTTAGTTGTATCAATCATAATGTGTCATTGTGTGAGTGTATGACCTGTAAATTAGCATTCATGCAAAATAAGTATCTTAACAAGAATCAAATCGTCACAATTTCTACAAACCATTCATCTGCATGTAACATGTTTCCAGGTATTATATAATATGTAATATAGTATATAAATACAAATATATCATGAAGAAAATTTTGAAAATCAGAAAATTTTGAAACTGGCTAAGTCTCTCATTTTGGTACAAAGATAACCAGCTAACCATCTAACAACCAACTCAGTGTGTTGCTCACAACTCCTTAAAGAAATAATTTCTGTGTAGTTACAAATATAGTTCCAGATTTCTTGACAAAAAAAGTAATTGGGTAGGCGATATAATTGCATACTTTTCAGAAATATATGCTGCGACTTAAAGCCAAGCAAGTGATTGACATTGGGATAGAAACCACAATCAACGTGTCTATAACCATATATGCCACCTGATAAGAAAATAGTATTACAAAGCTAAGGGAAAAAGTCTATGAATGTATGCATGCAATGCGCCCTGCGGCAAGAGGACTTTCCAGTGGATGATCAATAGATATTGACATGATGGTGGCAAAATTGATACTATATGAATAATTCATACATCTTCCTTTGAAAAGCAGAGTTGGCTTGTAACGAAGAAAGCCTATCATATGCCATGTAATGTGCCCTGGGGCCAGAGGACTGTCCAGCAGATGTTAACTTGATATTGACCTTATGGGGGCCAAATTGATACTATAAGAATAATTCACACATTTCCTTCAAAAAGCACAGTTGTTTTCCTACTGAATTGACATACCAGTTACATCTCTTTATACAAACATTTATGACTATACTAATGCTCACTCTCTTTCGCTATCATGTTTATGATAACCGATGTCATTATTTTATGCTACTTGTTGGGCTTTAGCTCACCAATTGTGGCTGCAACCAACTACACGCACAAGGAAAAGAATTACACAAAGCTTGCTGACTGAGTATGTGACAGTAAATCTTGAAAGTGTCATTTTATTTTGGAATGTATATACACACAAAAGACACAAGTGTGGGTTGGGATCTATACATGTATAATACAGTTTTAAATATCGGCCGATAAATCGATATAATTGGCGATTTATCGGTTTTAAGCCCTTCTGCTATGATAAGTTCATATTTTAATCAGTTATCATTTTAGGGTAATTTTCGGCCATAAGTCGATAAATCGGCCAAGTTTAGCGGTATAAATTAATAGAATTATCGGTTAGTGATCTTAAACATGCGTACTTACATTTGGTTAGTGATCTCAAACATGTGTGTTTACATTTTGGTATGTTTATATTTTATTAAGTTTCTACAGTTGGTTAGTTTATCTTGTTATTCGCTTGTATGTTATTCAAGATTATATTTTAGGACATTATATTATGCATGCACACACTTCGATATGACACTCTCATAAATACTACTTATACCCGATATATCCCCGATTTCCGCCATACGATATGGATTTTGACCGTCCGATAAATCCGCTATAAACAATATTTAAAATCTTGTATATCTTGAATAATGGTGGTAAATTAGTTTTCTCAAAGAATATTAGCTCCAATTTAAGTTGCATGAAGTTTACCAGAGAACTATTTAATCTACTATTTGATGTCAAATGTTGTATATTAGCAGGTTTCCATGTTACAATCTGTCTGGGCGTGACATCTTTCTCTGTCTCTTCCATTCGCAGCGATACTGCAAACCCGTATGTAGGGCACATATGAAATGGCTGCTTTGTTTGCCAACAAATCACATTAAAAATGGGAAATCCTCGGGCCTTCTAATATGTAAATTTCTTTAATAAAATGTCTTAAGCTATTAGGGGATTCCTTTGGGCCCTCTAATAAAATTTGACAATTGTTTTCAAAACGAGGAACATAGAACCCTACTAACTGCTTAATAGAATCATATAAGAAAATATCACAATTCCAAATTATATTATCACCTTGCTTGCAAATATGAAATTCAAAAATCTATTAACATGCTAGATATATAACAAGTAAAATCTGATCTCTGTCTCACAACTAATACTAGAGTCTTTTGCTTCATGGCATGACCTAAACTGAAATCCTATTGGCTTTAGTTGTCTAGTAACAAATAATTTGGCTGCCACCTGTCCCGCTAATAGAAAGAGTACAAGTAGGATCCGACTCAGGGCACACTTGTTAACTACAATTCTCTTTTGTCTCATAAAAAATTAGTGGTCAAACAATCTGCAATCACCAGGACTAGCTTCACTTGCCTTAGCAAATACAGTTACTCTTACTCCTAAGCTTCAAAATCCTTACTTCCGGGAGCTAATTTGTTTACTTTCTTGATTATAAGTTAGGTGCTAAAGCCTAATATACAGAGGAAATAATTTTCCTTGATCAGCAAGAGTATATAATCTATGCCCCTGAAAAGAGCATGATTAAGAGTTTATACTTCAGTCCCTCACTCCTAATTTGGTCATTGCTTCTACCCCTAACCCTTTATATGGATAAATTATCCTATTCATTAGGCCAAAATGAAGATCCCGCTAAAATTCAATTTCATGATAGAATGTCTGTATTTAGTTTGGCTAGTTCATCAAGCTAAAGCAGCAAAAGAATTTCAAATGACAAAATCTAAGTTATCATCAAGTACCAACTTTCTCATATGGACAGGCCGGCGAACCTCATCAACCATGTATTATTAGCATGATTTTAAATATCGGCCGATAATCCGATATTATCGTCAAGTTATCGGATTTGGGAGCTTTCCGCTAGGATAAGTAGGATTTTTAATCGATTATCGTCTCTGAAGCACGGATTCGCCCCCGGAGGCAACGAATCCGTGTCCGACTCGAATCGGACACGGATTCGTCACAACACGTGCACGACACGTGTCGGACACGGTCAATCCGTGTCCAACACGGGTCAACGGTCAAATTAGGCTCGGACACGGTCAAAGGAGCTCGGACACGGCTCGGATTCGCCGAAGGCCGATTCATTCGGGTTGCGGGTTGCGGGTTTGGTTGTTAAAATCTAACCCGAACCGTTCGATTAAAAAACTCATCCCTATTTCTCAAATCTTCCGTTCGATTCGATCCTCAGCTGACTCAAACGAAAGAAAAAAAAAAAACCCTAACCCTAACCCTAATCCTCTCTCTCAATCTCTCAGCTCACTCCCGTTCGATTCGATCACCTTCGCTGTTCCGACCCGATCCCGCCGACCGCTCCGTTGTTCCGACCCGATCCCGCCGACTAACTCCTCCTTCCTCCGATTCCTCAAGTCCACCCTCCATTCCTCCTCCCCGTCCAGCACAACCACCACTAATGTCATCATCATCTCCTCTGATTTTTGAGTTCGAGTAGTAGCCTAACATCATATTGTTATCATATATCTAATGGAGAAAGTTACGCATTTATACTAAATCGAGATTTTCATATTACATTCCATCTATATATAATAATAATTAAAAAAAATCATTGTCATATCCCTGTATCCTATTTTTTTGGGTTTTGCCGTATCCCGTATCTGTGTCTAGTGAGTTGTTAAATCCGACACGACTCGCTTTCTACAATTAGTTAGTGATTCTAAACATGATTATTTATATTTTAGTATGTTTATATTTCATTAAGTATGGCTAGATAACATTTTTTGGTTATTATATTATATATATACACCCATCTAGTATATCACTCCGATAAATACTACTTATCCCCGATATATCCCTGATTTTCGCTATCCGATAAGGATTTTGACTGTCCGATAAAACCCTGATAACCGATATTTAAAACCTTGATTATTAGGCTAAGCCAAAGTCATGCCAAGCAAGAACATATATGCATGTTTTGACAGTTTGCGGAAAAGATCAAGTTAAATTCATTCAAAATTGTCAAGCACAGCATGGCTCCAACTACACACAAATTATTAAAGTTGCAACTCTAGACAATAAAATACTATATCCAAATTGATGTAGGACAAATTAGAAAAATAGATCTGCAGACTGATGTAGATAGTGTTGTTAGAGCATCTCCAACCTAAAAACCTAAAATGGTGTAGTTTTTACACCAAGTTGGTGTAGTTTTTACACCAAATCACTATTCCATCTCCAACCATTACATCAAATTTTACACCAAAAAGAATATTCATTTTATTTACAAACTATAAAATGAGATATAGTTGGAATATTTGATTTGTTATAACAAACTATAAGGGCAAACTTGGGAAAAACCAAAATCTCCATATCTACAGTGCTGTGCCAAATCTGGCGCAACACTGTAGTACCACATCAAAATGGCGCTGAATTTGCAGTCCGGTTGGAGGAAGATTTAGCGCAGTTTTTGCTCCATTTTGGGTTTTTGGAGGTGGGTTGGAGACGCTCTTAGTAATTCAAATTTGATATTTGAATTTTATTTAGGACTTTAGGTTTGATTTATATATTTAGTTAGATTTGAATTTTCAATTAGTAGTTTGAAATTTATTTTCATTGCGACAGAGTTGTTGCGGATGTTGAACTGCAATAGGATTGGATGAAGATTTGTATTTTGAATCACAGATTTAGATTTCAAAGTTTAATATTCGCAAAAAACAACATATTCTAAAATAATGTCAAAATCGACCCAATTTCAGCCGTTAGACTGAAACTTGGTCGGTTTTGACGAAAAAAAGTCTGGAACTTCACGTGATTTGAAGTCTTATGAAGTTTAGCATCCTATAATGACTTTAATTAAGGGTGACAATTCTTTCACGGGACTTCAAGTCCCGTGAAAATTTTTAGATTAAAAAAACTTCACGGGACTTCAAGTCCCATGAAGTTTGAGCTGAGAATTTAACAATGCATTTTGAGGCTTTGGCCATACACTGATTGGAAGTGTTTGAGGATTTGATGGCACTAGAGAATGTAGCAGGAGAAGTGAGAAGAGATTGAGGGAGCAGAAATTGGCCATTTGGGACTATCTATTATGTGTGTTATGTGATTGTGAGTTGGGATTTTGGGAGATACTTAAAGGTTTTTTTTTTTTTTTGGGGGGGGTGATTATTGGGGATTTGGGATTGTTATGGTTGGAGGTATCTGTGAGCGGATTTTGAGGTTGGAGAGCGTGCTAGGTGGGGCTTTGATTCGTTTGAAGCGTGGAAAGCTGCCGAGGCTGCTGTTATTTGTCGAAAAGTTGTTTTCACAGTTGTGGGTCTGAGACTTAGTAAAATAAACTTCACGGGACTTAAAGTCCCATGAAGTTTTTTTAAACTAAAAATTTCACAGGACTTGAAGTCTCGTGAAAGAATTGTCACCATTAATTAAGTCATTATAGGCAGCTAAACTTCACGGGACTTCAAGTGTCGCGAAGTTTCAGACTTTTTTTCGTCAAAAGCGACCCAGTTTCAACCCGGCGGCTGAAACTAGGTCAGTTTTGACAATTTTTTTTAGAATAGGTCGTTTTTGCGAATATTTTTGTAAATAGGATGGTTTTCAAAATTTGTCCTTATTTTCATTGTAATTAGGGAGTATAAAAAAATTATAAAATAAAGTTGAGAAAGGTTTTATCATGAGATTTGCTGATCTGATGGGCATGTGATTGTCAATGCGTAAAACTAAAGAAAAGGTTAGATGTTATGTATGAATTCGATGTAATTGTAATTTATCTTCGTTTTATTTGTTTCCCATATCAATCTAGCCATTTGTTGTTTTCCATAAAACCAAATCTTCTTCCCAATTAAATTGCAATTGTATCCGCTATCCAAAACAAAACAATGAATCACTTCCTCCAAAACAGCCACACAAAAATGAACAGCCAATTGTCCCTTTAGTGCTAGGTGACAACTTATTAACATTATTTTTCAAAAGAAATCAGAAAAAAAGCATTACTCTTTTCTCCTCTTTGTGATCAATTAAATTGTTGTTGATCACTTTAGACAAGTCCCTCACATTTTCGCGTCAAAAATTCTATAAACCATAATGTAATCAAGCTAAGATTAAGTCCAAAACATAATTATGGACCGCAAAATCATTAAACTAAACTTAATTTGAAAACCTCATAATTATGGCCCCAATAGTGCTTAAAATAAAAATAACTCAAATGTGGATTCTATAAAATGGAATGCCCTTATGCTAAACAAAACTACAAAACTTCCAAATCATGACCCAAAACATCCCCAGACTAAACAAAACTACAACACCTTAAATTATTGAGGTGTCCTTACTCCCTAATCTAAAGAAATTACAAAGCTCCAAACTATTGAATAGAACACTTCTAAACTAAATATAAATTACAAAATGTCAAATTACACACTAAAATGTCCCTAAATAAAAAAAGTTACAATTTCTAGATCCCATGGACGAGAATGTCGTTAAACAACATCCAAATTTAAATCTTAATGACCCTAAATCCCATGGATTCAAATGTCCCAAAACTAAAAACCAGATAAAGTCTACGGATCAGAATGACTGTAAACTAAGAATTTGGATCTCATTGACCAGAATGTCCCTAAACTAAAACATCAAAATTAAAGGACCATAGATGTCCATATATGCTAACTAAAATCGAAATGATTGAAATGCCTCTTGCATTTTAAATATAGCTTCGTACAATGGAAGTTCCCAAATCAAGGCAGTGATATGAAGTTCAATGACACAAAATAAAAATACACTTCTTGTTTTAACAATGTAACTTGTGGGGTATGCCCACAGTTAAGCCTTGTAATTTATATGGAATTCATAAATAGTACATGTTATACTAAATTTTATGACACAAATAAATAAAGATTCACTGAGGCAAAACTCCACAATAGGAACTTGGGCAAACACAACTCTAATAATAATAACGAGCCTCACCAAGGATGAGAGACAATATCGAAAGTTATAAGACCCACTTGGGAAAATTTACGTGAATAATGAGAAGAAATTGAAATTGGAGAGAGAAGAGAAAAAGGAAGCTTACGAGCCACCGCTTGAAAGCGGAGATATCGACGGTGCCGTCTCTGATGCTGAGGATGAAAGGATGGCGCGTAGCCTTTTCGTAAATCGGACGGTGCCTATCCTTCCACGTGGCGACCGTCCTCCTGCCGCTATCGCCGACGCCGCCTCCCTCCATTTCCCTTTCTCCTCGTTTAACTTCGACTCCTGAAGCCGAAGGGCGTTTTATTTTAAGTCATGGGCCTACTCGCCCTATTAGTTAATTTGGGCCTAAGACTGCGTGGTGTAATCAAAGGTTCCGTTTGGATACCATTGTGTTTTACTTATTTCTATGGTGTTTTTGCCAAAAACAAAACGTTATGTGTTTGGAAACCATGGTGTTTTTTGAGCTAAATCATCCTTAAACCAAAAACACAACACTTATTTCGAAACACCTTTTAGGTGTTTTAATATTGGTGTTTTGGTTTTGAGTTTGAGAATGTGTTTATATAATATCTAATATAATATATTAAATGTAATTAATATAGAGTTATTATCAACATGCTTATTATATTATATTATAATATACTATATTATAATTAATTTAATATATTAGTAATATATTAAATAATATAAAAATATAATAAATAAAATATCTTATATAATAATATAATAACATATTAAATATCAATATTTAATATGTTATTAATGTATTATATAACAATAAAATATTAAAAAGTTATTGATAATAAATAATAATATAATAATGATATAATAATATACTATACATAGTATAGTCGCTATAATATTATTAACTTTTTAATAAATAAAGTTTAATAAAGTAATAATTATTAAATACTATATAATAGTAACATATTTAATAATAACATAACAATATAATAATATTATTATAATAACATGTTGTATAGTAAATGTAATATAATATATAAAATATTAATATATTATGTAATAAATAATATAATTTATTATAATGAAATAAAATATTATTAATAATAAAATAATTTATTGCTAATAAATGTTAATGTAAAAATTATATATTCATAATATAATAATATTTATTTATAACATAAATACTAATATATTTTTAAAGTACTATTAATAAACTCTAACATAAAAACTATAATATATTATATAATATTAAAATATTTATAATAAGTTAATTTATTAATAACATACTAGTAATAACATAATATTAACATTATTAATAATATTATATTATATGAATAATAGTATAATATTATATTGTATTAATAATAGTATAATAGTATATTATATTAATAATAGTATAATATTATATTAATAATAAAATAATATTATTATAAAAATATTATTATAATATACAACAATAACAAATTGATATAACAAAATAATTAAATATATAATTATTTGAAAATAATAAGTAATAATAATAATTATAATATAATATAACTCAATAAAGTACAATATAATATTATAATACACTATACAATATTATATTGCATTACATTTAATACTTATAATACTATAATAATATAAACTAGATATTATAACATTTTATTTATAATATATTTTATTATAATTAATATATAATATATTAATAATATGTTTAATACTAATGTTATAATGGGTCAAACTAGTGTTGACCAAAAACACTTAACATGGTGTTTTGAAAACATTTTAAGGGAGAAACACAACACTATGATGTTTTTTTTACAAAAACACAACAAGAAAAACACCATGGTATCCAAACGAAGATGTTTGGGCTGAGCTAGGCCGAGTGTTCATAAAGGACAAATATGTTGTAGAGCAATTTTAATCCACTTTTCTATGGCTAAAATTGCAGGTAAATACGTTATAGCTAACCAAAGTTTGCACTTATATGCTCTTAGTTGTTTATTAATGCATTTAAGCACCCTAATATTTAGGAAAAATTCTGAAAATAGACCACTTTTGCTAAATATTTAGCAAAATCGACCATTTTGCTAAATATTTAGCAAAATCGACCTCTTTTTGGCCTGTTGGCCAAAAAGAGGTCGATTTTCAAAAAAGTGCTTGAAAACATACGGGACTAGTAGTCCCGTATGTTTTCAAGGCACTAATTAGCGATTAGAAAACATACGGGACTATTAGTCCCGTATGTTTTCAAGGCACTTTATTTTTTTCCCGTATAAATTTTGTCCTTTAACCCAAAGGGGATTCGCTTTCGTAAGAAGCAAAAGAGAGGGCAATTTTCATCAAACTGAATCATCAATCATCAAACTGAATCATCATCAAAAGGGCAATTTTAAGTGGAAACTCGATTGATTGGCATTTTCATCATCAAACTGAATCATCATCAAAAGGGCATTTTCATTCCAAATTTGAACCCAATGCAGCATCAAATATCTACTAAAATCAAACAAAAAAAAAATTTAAATTTTAACAAAAAATTGAAACTTCTGATAAGCGATTCCAAATTTCTGCAAATACTTGATATTCCCCCCGAAATTAATGAAGAGGTAAGAAACAGGTAACAAAGCTAGAGATTTGGATTACCTCAATCAATCGAGTTTCCACTTAAAATTGCGTCGCATCCCCATACAAGGAAGAAGAGCTGCTCTCATAGATTTTTTTGCCCTTCCCTCTCTTTGAAATCGATTTGATCAAACTTTCTGCTGCCTTCGATTCGAAGCACAAGACAATGAAACGTTAACCGGACTAAACGTAGAAAGGCTGAGGTCTTTTGTTTACGAAAGCGAATCCCCTTTGGGTTAAAGGACAAAATTTATACGGAAAAAAATGAAGTGCCTTGAAAATATACGGGACTACTAGTCCCGTATGTTTTCTAATCGCTAATTAGTGCCTTGAAAACATACGGGACTAGTAGTCCCGTATGTTTTCAAGACACTTTTTTAAAAATCGACCTCTTTTTGGCCAACAGGCCAAAAAGAGGTCGATTTTGCTAAATATTTAGCAAAATGGTCGATTTTGCTAAATATTTAGCAAAAGTGGTCTATTTTCAGAATTTTTCCTAATATTTACTAAAACGCCTTGTTAGTATCGTGATAGTCTAGGTCTTCTGACGTATGAAAGGGGGAAAAAAGAGAAGAAGGAAAAATAAGGAAAAAGAAAAAAGCTTCCTCTTCTACCATATGTACTCTAGGTTTTACCCTTCTCTTTGAATGAGGAGAACATGCACCATTGTCCACTCGTGATAATCTAGGTCTTAAAGTCATCATTGGATTATTAGCTCCTGAAAATAACTACTCCTCTAGTAAATGTAGGATAAATATAAAAAATTAACACTTCTCCCTCATCCTCCATCACCTAAGCTAGCCATTCATTAATTGCTCTCATGATATCCTTCAATGACATGGGATCAATGATATCCCACCAATCACAACGACCTTTACCTGTTGGTACAAACACCAGTTTCCTTCTTTTTAGTGTGGATCTTTAAAAAAAAACCAAACAAATGAAATAAACTAATAGTTATTAGTAGCAACTTTTGTTGGCTTTGGATAGGATCGGCCTAAGCTTCTTTACTTGCAATCACAAGGGATGTAACAGCTTGGAAGTGACCGAATTGTTGAAGATGGAGGGACTGCAGGAAAACAGAACCTGCAGGAAATACTGTAGCAACCGAAAACAGAGAGAGAAGAGGAGAACAGAGAGCTTTTCTTTCGGTGGAGAAATTTTCCACTTTCTTATTTTCGTTCTACGTCTTTACATAGATTGTTTACATATATATATATATAGAGAGAGATAGGGATAAGATTACAACTCTAATCTTTATCCAATACCTAGGAAACCTATCCTAACTAGTATTCTTCTACAATTAGAACTCTATCTAACAATCCTACCAGATTAACAACTCACATTCTCCCCCTTAATCTGGACGAGATTCCAAGTCCCTTACTCCTAGCAGTTCTCGCATCTCGATGAACTTCACCCTTGCTAGTGCCTTCGTGAGAATATCTGCTCGTTGCTCGCTTGTGCTCACGAACTCCACTTTAATCTGTCCTCGCTCAACACATTCACGAATGAAGTGAAAACGTGTGTCGATATGCTTGCTTCTTCCATGGAAAACCGGATTCTTCATCAAGGCAATCGCGGACTTGTTGTCGACAAAAAGTGTAACCGGCTTGGGCTCACTCCCAATCACCTCGCTGATTAAACTCCTCAACCACAAGCCTTGGCACGCTGCTGCAGTTGCCGCCATAAATTCTGCCTCGCAGAATGATAACGCCACCGTCTTCTGCTTCTGTGATGTCCAAGTGACCAAGCTGTCACCTAGATAAAATGCCATGCCGCCTGTGCTGCGCCTGTCATCAACATCTCCCGCAAGATCACTGTCAGTGAATCCCACCAACTCTTCATTGCCTCGACCTCGTTTGTACACCAATCCGTAGGACACAGTACCCTTCACGTATCTCAAAATATGCTTGACCACCTGTCGATTCAAAACTGTAGGGTGCTCCATGTACGTACTCACAATCCCCACGGCATATGTGATATCGGGTCGGGTGTGAGTTAAATACCTTAAGCATCCGATAATGCGTCTATACTCCGTCACGTCCACAGGTGTTCCTTCAGAATCCTTTCCAAGCTTTAGCTTTGCTTCCATGGGATATTGCGTCGGGTTACAATCAATCATGCCGAACTGACCCAAAACCCTCTTCGCATAGGCCGCCTGCCTTAATGCAATGCAATCATCTCGCTGATCCACCTCGATACCAAGATAATAGGAAAGCAATCCAAGGTCACTCATATCGAACTCCTTCATCATTTGTTGCTTGAAAAACTTTATCTCATCCGCTCTCGAGCCCGCAACGATCAAGTCATCCACGTACACGCCAACAATGAGTGTATCCCCTCTGTTACTCCTTGTGTATACCGCCTGCTCCTGAGTGCATCTTGCAAATCCGATGCCCTTCATGCTCTTATCGAGGCGTGTGTTCCATGCTCGAGGTGCTTGGCGTAGACCGTAGAGTGCCTTTGAAAGCTTGTAGACCTTGTGCTCTTGATTCTTCACAACGAACCCTTCAGGTTGAACCACATACACCTCTTCCTGGAGATCACCATTTAGGAATGCCGACTTACATCCAAATGGTGCACCTCCCACCCGTTCTGTGCTGATATAGCGAGGATTATTCTGATGGTATCAAGCCTCGCCACAGGTGCAAACACCTCATCGAAGTCCACACCTTGCTGCTGGACGTACCCTTTTGCTACAAGTCTTGCTTTGTGCTTGAGAATGTTGCCTTCATTGTCCTTCTTCAGCTTGTACACCCATTTGAGACCAATGGGTTTGGAGCTCCGCGGTAACTCCGTGAGTACCCAAGTCTTGTTCTTCTCGATGACCTCCATTTCCTTCTCCATAGCTGTCCTCCATTCTTGATCTGTTGCCGCCTCAATGTAGCTTGCGGGTTCTTCAGTGGTCAGTAACAACTCCTCTGCAGGGAGATCAATCACCTCCGTCTCTGCATAGATGTCCGCAAGGGATCGATAGCGTACTGGAGTCATCACTGCAGCTTCAGGAGGTCCGGACAGCTCCAATGCAGTGGGGTTTTCTGCGACTACTGCAGTTCCTGAACCTGCGCCGGTTTGTGGACTGTTTCGGCCAGCTGCAGGTTGTTTTGATCGGTCTGTAAACTGCCCAGATTGACCTCTCGTCGGCTCCAATACGGCGGGGAACGCTGCTTCATTGACTGATCTTGGACCAGCAACCAGCTGAGGGCTGGTTCGGACAGCAGCAGCCCGTCCAAACTGGACTGCAATCTGTCCAGTTTGGACTGCAATCTGTCCAGTTTGGACTGCCGGAGATGTGCGGGCTGCTGGCTGTCCGTTTCGGCCTCTTTGGCCACGGCCATGCCCACGACCGGCCCCGCGACCTCGTCCTCGTCCGCTGCCATCATTGGTTGTAGGTGTTGAGAGGAAGCCTCCGCCGTTCTTCTTGCTCCTTGCTTGCCACTCCGCATGCGTCAACAATAGATGATCATTGCCGTTGTTTCGAAAAACACGCGCCCTCTCCTCGTGGGCTTTGAGACGCCCGATCGCCTCCTCGAGTGTCATGTCATCGATGTCCCCGAACTGTTCAATCGTGGAGACGATAGTAAGGAATCTCTCCGGTACCGCCCGAAGTAGCTTTCTGACGACGTAGTTCTCCTCCATCTCGCCGCCTAAAGCCCGGATCTTGTTGACGACTCCTGTCAACTTCGTCGAAAAATCATCGACGTTATCATTCTCCTTCATCCGGAGAAGTTCAAACTCGGACTTCAAGGTCTGCACCTTCGCGTTCCTCACACGATCCGCTCCTAGGTGCATAGTTTTCAACGTCTCCCATGCCTCTTTTGCCGTTTGCTTCTCTGCGATCACCATCAAAGTCTCTTCAGGAATCCCCTGATAGATGGCCGCCAACGCCATCTGATCCTTCCTGTGTTCCACGGACACGCCTGCCGCGGGCTCAATGGCTTCCCACACGTCTTGAGCCTTCATGTAGACTTTCATCTTGATTGCCCACGAAGCATAGTTTTCCCTCGATAACGTCGGGTATTGAAGAGTAAGCGAACCCACCTTGGTCGTCATCTTCTCCGAACTCGTCATCTCTTCAGATCTTGGTTGGTACTTAGGCATACACCGCTCTGATACCACTTGTTGGCTTTGGATAGGATCGGCCTAAGCTTCTTTACTTGCAATCACAAGGGATGTAACAGCTTGGAAGTGACCGAATTGTTGAAGATGGAGGGACTGCAGGAAAACAGAACCTGCAGGAAATACTGTAGCAACCGAAAACAGAGAGAGAAGAGGAGAACATAGAGCTTTTCTTTCGGTGGAGAAATTTTCCACTTTCTTATTTTCGTTCTACGTCTTTACATAGATTGTTTACATATATATATATATATAGAGAGATAGGGATAAGATTACAACTCTAATCTTTATCCAATACCTAGGAAACCTATCCTAACTAGTATTCTTCTACAATTAGAACTCTATCTAACAATCCTACTAGATTAACAACTCACAACTTTCAGATTATGTTGAGGCGAGCTTCGAGAGGAGACCCTTGAAAGGGAAACCCAAGGCTGAGGTCATTGACGTCCTGGAGTTGATGCTCGATGAACTCATAAGCCTCCTCTCTTATGTTGGTTGAAGGCGAAAATTCGAAAATTGATTGGTGTAGGCATCGAAAATTGCCAATAGGTCCCCGCACATAGCTCAGTGTCAACGAGCGACGATCGAACGTCACTACCCGGTTCCCAAGAAATTCAAATGACGCCGGTGAGCGACTAAAGCAAACCGACGGATTACGTGAGCCGACAGAACGTCAGAATCACGAGGATACGGGTTGACCGAAAACCCCGCGATCACCGCAATCGGACCAACGCCCGCTGTGCCCCGATCACCCCACGGATAATCCAACCATCGGGGCCTACAGAGCTCGCCGTCACGATTCCAACGCATCCGAAATCACTCAAATCCGAGTTCGGACGAAAAGTCAACAGCGGGACAGCGGCAGAACAACGGCACGACCCCGGGCTGAACCGGGGACACCCAAGCAGGTCTCGGCAGGCTCGAGACACCCCATGGGGGGTGTCCCGGCCTGGGCCGAGACACCCCTATGGGGGTGTCCCGGCCTTGGCCAGGACACCCCTAGGGGGGTGTCTCTCCTCTTGGGGTGTCCATATGACCCCTAGGTTCTCTCATTTGGCTATAAATAGCCCCCTTAGCCCTCCATTTACAAGGGCTCTTGATTTTGCTCTGATTTAGCCTTGCTTTTGGGAGAAGAATTTCTGGTCTTGGGATTATCCTCGAGATCTGAAATTTCGGAGTTTGGAAGCGGCGAAGCCCTGCCGGAGCGAGGAGTCTCCACCGTCATTCACCCCTCTTTCCTTAGTGTTGCTCCTTAGCGGTGACACTAAGAAGAGCTATTATCTCGTTTTAGCCGAGATATACGCTTATAACCTCTAGATCTTGCGCAGATCGACGAGGTTCTGTTTCTATATCCTACGCGGATAGACGAAACTCTGCCGGATTTTCCCGGAAGGATCTTGAAGAGTCGGCGGTCCACGGATATCGACGTCCCCGTCACAGGCCAACAACCCACGCAAGCGAGACCGTACCAAACCGGGCTCTCGTGTTTATTTTCGTTTAAGTTGTAACCCCTTTGTTTTCATTTTATACTGTTGTAACGATTGAAGTTGTAACAGATATCAAAGTAATAAAAACAGCAACTTTTACCAGAAACAATTGGCTTTGTGGGTCGCTCATTAGCAGAGCAAATCTTGGATCTGACTTTTTAGCTCTAAAATGGTTATTTCGAATATCTCTCGCGTGAGAGAGTTGCGGTGTAATGGCTGGCCGAAAAGGCATTATCCAAGTGATCCCTCACAAGGCCTTCGTATTCGCCAGGATTGAGTTGAGGCGGAATCCTGTGAGATAGATCTGCCTCAAGCTGTTGTATTCGCGAATAGAGCGTTGCTTCTGTGCCAGTGTTTTGTGCGCGCACATACGCCAACGCTTCTTCTTCTCCAGGAAGAGCGGGTCCATATAGCGGTTCTGGCTCCATAATATAGTTGATATAAAAAGCATCATCGGTTCCTGTCGTTGACTGAAAGGAAGATTCTGTCCAAGTGGTTGAGCTGTCTCGGGTTGCGAATTCGATCGGGCATCAATGTCAAATGTTCCTTACATTCTCAAGCATGCTCTAATTGACAAGTTAGTCCAAGAATTGTAACAGCTTACTATCGCAAACCAGGAACTGAGCCTCCATAAGCAAGCTACCAAATTTTGAATTATATATGTGCAGATGTAAATGTTGCGCGCCTTTGCGGAAGCGTGCTCGCACACCGAACAAGTCCGTAAGCACGGGAGAAGATTAACAAACCTAACTCGAGTACAATCCAATCAAAATATGACAAGCCAATCACAAACACATATATTTTACGTGATTCGGCAATTTGCCTACATCCACGGGAGTGGCACAAATAATTTCTTATTAATCACAAGAAATTACAAATAAGAGAGAAGATCTCAATCTTGAGATCTCTCAATCAAATAGCGGATGATTTTAATCTAAAATCACCGCTCAAACTCTCTCTTAATTACTCAACCCCCTTCTTAAATCACAGCCCCCTATTTATTACAGAGGGTAGAGGACAAATGGGGCTCACACGCAAAGGGGAAAATCGTCGTCGCTGGAAATTTCGCTCCCAGCTCTCTGTCCGCTCAAAAGAATCGCAAGAATATGGTTTCCCTTTTATAGGGAAACCCTATATCTCCTTTGGCTCCAGCTGGCCTACAGCTGACATCCACTCGCAGGCGAGCCCCACGCTCCCAACAGGGGAGCTCGGACAGGCGAGCCCCATCAGGTGACTTCCCCTCGCCTCGCCACGCCCGCCCACAGGCGAGATCCACACATGCGACCTTTCTCGCCCTCATGTCGCCAACAGGCGAGCTTCCTCACCGTCGATCTACATGCGAGTTCCTCCTTCGAATCGAGGTCAGTTCTTCAATTCTCCACCTCGTCCATTATTTGATAAACCTTAAATTTTAGACGAACACCAAAAGAACACCGTGAACGGCAAAGCAGGTCTAAAACAACTGTCATTATACCATGGCTGCCTACGTACCCTCTGACTGGGATCAAGCAAATCGTAGTTCTGTCAAATGGCCGCCAATGGCCTCAATAATTATAAATGTGCAACAAGTTTCGATAATGATCAAACTTGTTGCTCAGAATCGCCTTTGTGAGCATATCCGCCGGATTATCCTTCGTGTGGACCTTCACTATCTCCACATCTTCATCTTTAAACACATCCTGAACGAAGTGATAACGAACGTCAATGTGCTTCATCCTCGCATGAAAAACCTGATTCTTCGCCAAATAGATAGCACTCATGCTATCATAATGAATAGCGACGGACCGTTACGATATACCAAGTTCCTCCAAAAGTCCTCAAAGCCTAATCGCCTCCTTAACAGCCTCCGTAATATGCTCTGCCTCCATCGTAGACAAAGCTACCGTAGACTACAAGGTGCATCTCCAACACACTGGTGTACGGGTCAAAGTAAACACAGATCCCGTCATAGACCGACGCTTATCTAAATCTTCAGCATAACCCGAATTAACATAACCAATGCACAACTGTCCACCTTTAGTGTCCCGCTCATAAACCAAACCAACATTGAGCGTACCTCGAATGTACCTCAAAATCCATCTCACGGTGTCCTAATGACCCACTCCTGGATCTTGCATGTATTTCGAAACCATGCTCACCGCATGTGACAAATCTGGCCTCGTACATACCATCGCGTACATCAAGCTCTCAACCGCGCTCGCATATGGAGTCTTTGACATCAACTCTCTATCTTCAACTGTCTTCGGTGAGAGGTCAGCTGAAAGCTTCAAATGGGATCCCAAAGGTACACTAACTGGCTTTGTTTCCATGCTAACATTAAATCGCTGTAGAACCTTCTTCAGATAAGCCATCTGTGTTAAACAAATTCTGCCATTCTCTTTGTCTCTGCCGATCTCCATTCCCAAAATACGCTTAGCCTCACCCAAATCCTTCATCTTGAATTCCTTTGAAAGCTTTGCCTTCAACTCATCTATAGCGGATCTGGAAATAGAAGCAACCAACATGTTATCGAAATAAAACAACAAATAAATATACACACCTCCTTTTAACTTACGATAATATATGTAAGGATCAAACAGGCTCCGAGTATACGGATGACCGATCATAATCCATCGAATCGCCTATACCATTATCGAGGAGACTGCTTCAAACCGTATAGTGATTTCTTCAATCTACAAACTAATTTATCCTTCCTTGCAGCTCAGAATCCCAATGGCTGAGTCATATAAATTTCTTCATCAAGATCGCCATGAAGAAATATCGTCTTCATGTCCAACTGATCTAACTCTAAACCATACTGTGTCACCAAAGCTAGCAAAATCCGAATCGAAGAGTGCTTCACCACAGGAGAGGAAACCTTATTGTAGTCAATACCTTCCTCCTGTGCATAACTCTTCGCAACCAACCTAGCTTTGAACCTCATTGGAGTGCCTTCAATGCCCTCCTTCTTCGTGTATACCCACTTGCAACCAATCGCCTTCCACCCCTTTGGAAGCTCAACAAGCTCCAATGTATCGTTCTTGTGAAGAGACTCAATCTCCTCCTACATAGCCACTGTTGGCATCTTTGTTTTGATGATGTTTAACAAACAATTTACCACTAATGTTGTTTGTCTAGTGTTGGTATATTTCTATTTATTGTAGACAAATAATGTGCTGGAGGATGGATGGAATTACGCATTCACGATCATATCTAATGGAGGTTGGCGGAATTGTGGAGTGAAGCCTACGTAATTCAAAGTTAAAGATTCAAGTTCAAGCTTCATCCGCAAGTGTACCAAGATAGAGCTTCGTTGAAGATCACAAGCTTGGGTAATTTAGTTTAGGAGTTTATATTATGTGTGTTAGTACCTTAAGCTCAATATAATATACACACACACACACACATTTTATTTTTTTTGGTAAATGAAATATTTTATTCATTTCCAAATTGAAAGATCAGCGCAGCAAAAAAAAAAAAAACTCAGCAACTGAGAATACACGAACAATGTATCAAAAAAAAACTCACAAACTCAAATCACACAGAACATAACCATGCTCTGTCAGCTTCCGAGAAAGGGCCATTGAGTATGCTGGAAAAAATGCTAAACTTGATCTCCTTGAAAACCTGATCAGCTGACTTGTGCTTTGATTTGAAAATTCTGGTATTCCTCTCTATCCATATGCTGTAAATTGAAGTGGTGAGGGCCATTCTTTTGATTTTCTGTTTGAAACCCCTTCCTCTCAACCTGAAGCAGTACCAGTCACTTATTTGATCCCATACACATGACCTCCACTTGAATTTTAGCCATTCCATGACCTTAGACCAAATACTCATCGAAAAAGGGCAATAAAAAAAGAGATGATCCCTACTTTCATGTCTGGAAGTGCAGCATAAGCAGCAGCTATTATTGGATACAACCCCCCAATTGCTGAGTCTGTCTTGAGTTAGCAATCTATTTTGGATAGCCAACCAGCTGATGAACGAATGCCTGGGGGTATTGGTGGTCTCCCATATTGTATTGTGCCAAGGTACTGAAGTTGAAACAGGGGAAAGAGCAGTATAGAGAGCTGATATACTTACAACTGAATCCCTACAACAGGATTGGATGAGTAGCTTCAGGTTATCAGATCCATTAAAAATCCTTAGAGCATTATCTCTAGTCTTCAGCATCTATTTCCATAGCCAAGAGTTCCCATTTTTTCCTTGAACTGACCAGACATCACATTGCTTTAAATATGTACTATGGATCCACTTTATCCACAAGCTTTCCTTATTAATATGAATGTGCCAAAGGGTTCTCAAAATAGAAGCAAAATTCCAGATTTGAACTGAAAATATACCCAGACCACCATTTTTCTTGCTCAGGCAAACTCTTTCCCAAGAAATGAGAGGACATTTTTGAGCCTGCTCAGAACTACCCCACAAGAATTTCCTGCACATCTCATCAAGCTTTTTAAGAACTCTCACTGGTAAGAGGTAATTAGATGTCCAGTAAATTTGAATACCGAGCATTATACTCTTGATAATTTGTAATCTTCCTGCATAAGACAGCCCTCTATTTTTCATATAGGCCTGAAATTGATCAAAAACTTTATTTAGGAGAGGAGAGCAATCCACAAAAGACAACCTCTTACATATCATAGGGACACCAAGATATTTTATAGGCAATGTACCCTCAGGGAAATTCAATATGTTCCTGACAGTATTTTTAAAGTTGTCATCAACTCCTCCGTAAAAGATTTTGCATTTATCAACATTTGCTTCCAGACCTGAGACATTGCTGAAATCTCTGAAACAATTGAAGAGCTTGCTTACTGAAAGAATATCTCCTTTAGAAAAGAGCAATAGATCATCAGCAAAGATAAGGTGTGTAATCTTAAGCTCACACACATTTTATTGGTTTCTTTGTATATATATATATATATATATATATATATATATATAAGTTAAGTTTTTGGTTTCTATATATATTTAGTTATATATATACATACATGGTTTTTGAGTTTTTAAGTTTTAATATGAAACAATTGAATACAATTAAAAATATATTTCTTGTTTCATACTTATATGCATATATATGATTTCATCAATATTAATTTTATATAGTTTAATGAAATCATGTTTTTAGTGTATTATATGTGTATTTTGATAAAATACTATATTCATTGTTTATAGACTTCATAACAACAATTTATATCTTTCTTTAAGTCTATAAAATTATTTTGTAATGTTTTAAAACATGGTTAAGCTAAAATATCAAAACTCATATGTTTACATTTTCATGTTTTTGAACATATTTACAAAATGATGATATTTCTCATTTGGGAGGTCCTTTCTGAAAACCAGTTTTTATAGCATGTGTATTATTATGTCTATAATTATTTCTCAAAGTTTTATATTTTTCTGAATTTATTTGATATTTTTAAATAGGGTTTTAAATCAGAAAAACTGCTTATAAAACTGTCATTTTTATATATCTATTTGCGGTCGACCGCCACGGTCGACCGCGTCTTTGATTTACCCTGTGGAGCCAGCAGAGACTTTCGCGGTCAACCGTGATGATCGACCGTTAAGCTAAAAATTCCCACGGTCGACCGTCACGGTCGACCGTAGATATTTCTGAAAATTTTCTCAGTCTCTAACATGGCTCGCGGTCGACCGTGAGAATTTCATAGTCGACCGCCATATGCCCAATGGCTCTTTTTATACAGAATCTGAAAAATATTTTTCTGGGTTTTTTGGGGATTTGGTTGGGGGTTTTGCTATTGGTTTCTCTTCCTATATAAACCACTAAAACCCCAACTACCAAAATACCAAGAAGTTTTTAAAACAAAAGTTTAATAAGGGTTTAAGCTTGGTTAGTTTGTTTTAAGTTTGGGGTTTTACAAAGAGGAGCTTACATCAGTTGTTGAAGAGTTCATCTTTAATATTTCATCATCCTCTCTTTGTGTTTATAGAGAAGTTTCCTTAACTCTATTTCCTAGCATTTTTACTATTGTATTTCATATCAATCTTATTGCTAGTTCTTCTTGAGTTAAGTTTTATTTATTCTCATTGTTACACACACCCACATGAGCTTATCGTATTTTCATACTTCCTAGGATAACTTGTTATTAGTTTTAATTGGCTTAAAATTGGATTAGATTAGCATAAGACCCTAATCACCCCCCTCTAGGGTCTAACAGCCACCTGTCACGAATCAGCCTCCGAACACTGCTCGGCCTCTCTGAATGTAATAGGCACCATCTCATCGATACTCTCCATTGGAAGTGCATACGCAACTACTGTGTCTGTATATCGTGCTAGCGTCCGTATATCTCTCCTCTGTCTCCAAACTGCAATTGAATCCTGAACCTGAGCCTTCGGTCCCTGATCCTTCTCATCTGTACCCGTATCCTCCTCGTCGTCACCGTGCTCGCCTGGCGTCACCTCAATCAGCACTCTAATGGATACTGTACTATCTGGATAATATGGAGCTGTATTGATCTCCACCACCTGCGATATCTCCTCCGTCGGGTCGCTCTCCACCTGATGAGAGCTGGGAAGCTTCAAGATTGAAGCTTCATCGAACGTGACGTCCCTACTTAGCATAATCTTCCTATCAACTGGATTCCATAGCTTGTATCCATAGACACCACACTTGAATCCTACAAATATGGCCTTCCTAACTCGAGGTTCTAATTTATTTGTTCTCATATGATAAAATACGGGGCACCCAAATACCTTGAACTGGTCATAGTCATGTGTTGGCTTTCCTGACCATATCTCCATAGGGGTCTTCCCCTCAATCGTAGATGAAGACATCCTGTTAATGAGGTGGCTCGCATATGATAGTGCCTCAGCCCAAAAGATCTTCTCCAAACCACTCTACGACAATAAGCATCGGATCTTCTCTAGTAAAGATCGATTCAGTCTCTCTGCCACCCTATTCTGCTATGGTGTATGATTCACTGTAAAGTATCTTTCTATGCCCTCGTCTCGACATAGCTGCTAAAAGGGGTCATAAGTATACTCACCATCGTTGTCGGATCGCAACGTCTTGATCTTTCTTACAGTCTGCAGTTCCAAGCTATTCCTCTACTCCATAAATATATCTAGGACTTCGCTCTTCTTCATCATGGTGTACACCCAACAACGTCTAGAATAGTCATCTACAAAAGTGACGAACCAATATCGACCACTAAGTGTTGCAGTCTTAGTGGGACCCCAAATGTCTGTGTGCACGTAATCCAAGATGCCCCTCGTCTTATGAATAGCAGTCCCGAAATTCATATTCGTCTTCTTACTAAGAACACAGTGCTCACAGAACTCAATCTTCCCACTCTTAGCTCCTTCCAATAGCTCCTGCTTGCATAAAGCCTGCAATAATTTTTCTCCTGTGTGCCCTAACATGTAGTGCTAAAGTTTGCTCATGTCCGTCTCTGAAATAGCTGAATCTACTTGGCCAACCTCGATGCTCCCTTTCAGATAATATAAGTTCTGACTGCGGACTCCATTCATCACCACCAAAGATCCCTTAGTAACCTTTGCTACAGCTGTTGACCTTCTTGTTTTGATGATGGTTTAACAAACAATTTACTTCTAATGTTGTTTGTCTAGTGTTTGTGTTTTTTTATTTATTCTAGGCAAACAACAAGTTGGAGGATGGATGGAATTGAGCCTAAACGATCACATCAATATGGAGGTTGGCGGAATATCGGGTTGAAGCATTGCATTTAAGTTAAAGATCCAAGATCCCGCTTCATCCGCATGTG
>BQKN01062255.1:0-13721 GCA_022839385.1 Asparagus kiusianus
TATATATATATATATATATATATATATATATATATATATATAGTTACCTTGCTCATCTGAAGAGGCGCTATGAACAGACGTCTCCTCTACAGCCGGAAGAGAGACACGCGGTTTGGAGGCAGATTTCTTCTGTCTCTTCGATGGATGCGTTTCACCCCCAACTCCAGATCCTTCATGGCGATGCTTAGTGCGTAATTCAGCCCTGGGAGTGGCTTGAGTTTGAGCTTGAACGGAACGCTGAGATTTTTGCCGAAGGACAAGAGGCACCGTGTCTTCTTCATCTTCTTCATCCCCACTGAGGAGTTCCACCGTTATTCGGTTCGGGTATTCCATAACGACTCTCTCTCTCTTTCTTTTTGGGACATCCGGTGGTTGAGCAGTAGCAGCAGACGGGCGCACAAGCCCTCTTTCAAAGAAAGAATCAGGAAGACCTGATCTTTCCTCGGAACTTGAACTTTCACCCTCCTCCTCGGAAGTCTCCGTCTTCTCGGAGTCGAATTCTTCTTCACTACCAGCCGAGCGAGCCGGTTCTTTTCCCTTCCTCGACGATTCGGCGGCCTCTTTCTTTTGAGATGAAGTCTTAACTTCACGCGTCGTTCTGCTTGAGCGCCGCGGAACTATCTCTTCTTCTGGTTCCGGCATGCTTCGGTATTGGGTGACAATATTGGCGGCCATCAACCACTTGCAATACAAGAAAGTCATCCGTAGGGGTGGCGATTCCAAAGGGAGATCGAACTCAGCGCCCGTACAGCCGGCGATACTCCAAAACCAGGCTCTCGCGCCATCAATGAGTCCTCCTCGGAAATTTAGGTGACGATTCGGGTTGCCGACATATATCTGGTCGTAGCCGAATTGACGAGCAAATCGGCATGGAAGATAGGGTTCAATGAGACAAGTATCTCTCACCCTATACAATAAATATCCAGGTCGAATGTTCATCAACCACCTGAAGCACCTGATGTCTAAGATAGTACGATTCTGCCTTGGGTCTTCGACATCCAATAAAGTCGTATTGTAAGTACCAGAGAACCAAGGGAAGCAGGGGAAGAATTCCCAACACTTGTGGATTTTGAACTGCCTGGTTATATCTGGTTCTCGATGCTTAATCCACTTGCAAGCCTCAAGATTCTGCAACAAAGGAAGACGGGGATTTATCGCCGCAGGAGCCTCCATTAAATCTGGTCGGTGAAGTACTAACCAGGCCATTAAATAGGTATAAGGCAACTCCAGCTTCGGAACTGATAGGCTGGCAGAGGGTTTCTTCTTCTCCAGAGTAAACACAGTGATCAACTGTCGTAATCCACTGTGAATGGCAGCCACCATAGCAGGAAGCAAGGATAATTTACGACCTGTAGCTAATTGGACGGCTGGATACAATACTTCTATTGGCATCATATCAGAAGACTGGTGGGGAACTACGCACCTCTTTAGCCACAAGGCTAGGAAACCAGCCAGCAAAGCAGTAGAGCTAATTGGAACACCGGCCTGCCACAAATAAGAGCGGAATTTTGTCCCATGCGAAAACCCATCTTCTGAATGAGAAGTGTAAGTCTGGGCGTTTGTTTTCTCCAACAGCCGATTGATTTCATCTGTGCTCATAGGAGACAGTCCGCATACATCTCTCGAGCGGTCTTCTAGATTCTTGAATAGATAATCGGCGAATTGTTTTAAGCTGACTTGAGGAGACTTCCTTCTGGCTTTAGGGTCCATCTCAGCTGTAGCTATGTGATAGTGGCAAGTCAATTCCCATAGAACGTCATGAGTCACAGCTGACCGATCCTTTATCTTGTTCAGTTGATTGGTGGTTGGGAAGAACTCTTGATATGGGAAGTCGCCTATCGGCAAACCAGACACCTGCATCATTTCATGAAGTGGCAGTCCAAGCTCCCCGTTCTGGGTAAAGAATGTATTAGTGTCCGGGTTGTAAATCTCGAACAAACAGAGAAAATGACCCACACTAATTTGCAGACCACTCATGGTAGCACGAATCGGGATCGCCAACCCCAAATCTGTTAATTCTCGCTCCCAGCATTGCAACACATAGCGAGTCATTCTGGTCCACCACCACTTGTCTCCAAAGTAATGGACCCATCCATAACATCTAAAATTCTCCCTGGGTAATACTTTGCCCGCTGCCGCTAACCGGTTCTTCACAGTATGGGCTTGCGCTGTCTTTTCATTCTGAGGGATGTTGTCTTGTCCTAAGACACCTGGATGAAGCCCTCGTATCGAAGCTCTCTCACTTGAACCTGGGGTGGCTTCCTTCCCTATAAAACCACAATGAATGCTTTCGTGGTTTTTGGTCAATCTCCAGAACATCTCGCGGTTAACTGACAAATTCCTGAATTTCAACAGTGAGTGATCCCGAGGAATCAAAGGTAAATATAAGAATGACGACCCGCTTTGATGTAACCATTGTGCGGGCTTGCAGAATGCGACCTCCGGATCTTTCATAGAGTCACCAAACAAAAAATCTGGCTTCCTTATGTACTTGTTATCATCTCGTTCTGAAATCAGAGGGGTGTCGGTGATTATCCGTCGCAGAATACGACAACTACCTCGCTGAATCAATTCTCGAGCCCCTTCACTATAATCTGACTTAAACCGGAGAGCGGACTCTACTAATGGTAACCCCTCATAAAGAGAATGAGTAATATTACTCCGACCCGTAACCGCATCAGCAGGAAGGGCAGTAGGAGGAAAGTGGACTGATTAAAAAAAAATACATATAAATGGTGTAAGAACAGTCATGAAGATTATAGAGAAAGCGGTATATCTTACTCTATAAGATATAGTCGTTATTTCATGACAGGTGTGACGATTTGTCATTTCCCACACGTATAAAGGAGATATGCGTCGTTATACACGGACATTATAACGGCATATCAAAGCCTTTCAATACATGTAGGATGATATGAAATCGCCCCTGTATGTTCTGAAGTGTGTTTTGTCTAAGCAAAACGAGCACTTTTAAGCGTCGATCCCCTCAAAGGAGGATGCCGGCTCTTCTCGAATGTATCTCAAAGGATACAAACGAGGATCTGCATACAAATACGGGCACATATATATGAAATGGACAGAATACAATATCTAAATTGGTGAAAGGGTGAAAGAAACGTACCCCCATGCGAAGCGGCAACAGGAATAGCCTCCTCAGGGCTCTGAACAGTCGGACGGCTCCGGGAAATTTTGGGTCTACGCGGCGACATGACGAATACACGAACTACATCGAAAACCAACGAAGAGGTTAGGGTTTTAAACATGAAATCGACCAAAATATCACGAGATATGTCGGAAACAGTGCATGCAAGGCCACGTTCGAAGAAAGTTGAAGATTTTAAAGAAAAAGGGAAAACTGACCTTTGAAATCCGATTGGAATCTTCACGAATAGAGGCACCACGCAAATCAGCAACGAAGAGGAGAAGAAATAGAAGAAAACTGATCGAAAATCGCCCAAGAAAACCGCTGGAAATCGCCCAAAATCCAACGTAAAAAAATCCTAAAAACCCTAAGTCCCGATTTTATACTGCTGTCTCGCCGAGCGAGACGGCAAATACCGTAGAGTTGTTTCGCGTCACGAGGCAGCAAACACTTTTTTCCACAGAGACCATAAACACGGTCTCACAGCATGAAACGGCAGATATTCTCTTGATCAAAAATCAAATACGATACAGATGGATACTCCAATGGGTACACAAGTCTAAACTGTTTCCCACACCCAATAGGAAGTTCCTGGAGAATATTGATCTGAATGTTCTTAAGGATAACCTGTTGAACTCTCAGTGAACATGTCAATCCAATGACAAAAAAAACTGAACCTACAAGAACAAATGCCAGCTTCGATTCAAGATCTCGACAACGGTCAAGCGATAAACGCGACACCGGAAGAACATTAGCTATTCTACAAAGAACTGAATAGACTAAAGACAGAAGAGGTCAAGGGTTGAAGCCATTTTCAAGTCCCGCTACACGATCTACTCAACCAAGCATTGAAGGGATCGTAAGTAAAACCTATCTTATCCAAAGCATCCCAGACTCTTCCATAAAAGAATACGTCTGGAATACTTTGGAGGGGGTATCTGTAGGCGTCAAAAAATGCTAATAGATATCCAAACACAAAAAATCACTCAAAACTGAGAAAATCACCCAAAACTCAGTATTTCCTGTCTCGCCAGCGAGACAGTCTTTACTGTCTCGCTAACGAGACAGTCTTTTGCTGTCTCGCCAGCGAGACAGTCTTTTGCTGTCTCGCCGGTCGAGACAGTATTTGCTGTCTCGCCCAGCGAGACAGTATTTGCTGTCTCGCCAGCGAGACAATATTTGCTATCTCGCCAGCGAGACAGTATTTGCTGTCTCGCTAGCGAGACAGTAAATTTGCTGTCTACAGCATTGAAATAGTCAAAATAACCACCCCAATAGCTGCCCTACACGTGTCCATTAACTGCCAAGGGACGTGGAAAATAACATTGGTGGAAATCACGTGAATAACTACCAAAATAACGGAGTTTGAAACGTGGGGAGGCAGTTACAGCGAAAATTACCAAAATATTCGTTTGGCGCGACAGCATTTTACTGTCTCGCTACGCGAGACAGCAAATTTGCTGTCTCGCTGGGCGAGACAGCAAATGCTGTCTCGACCAGCGAGACAGTAAAAGACTGTCGCGCCGCACTGATGTGTTATTTCGATGAGTTTTGACAGTTGCAGACCATGAGGCTATAAATACCCCCCTAGGGTCACTTCTGACGAGGATCGAGCATTGATCGAGCATTGATCGAGCATTTATCGAGCATTTATCGAGCATTTGTTAGAGCATTCCAGAGCAGAGAGAGCAGAGATTTCAGTTCCTGGAGCGATTCCTTGACATTCAGGCTTAGACTTGTTTTCAAGAAGAACGACTATCTTACTTTGATAAGATATCGTTTCCATTTCTGACTTCGATAACGAAGAAAGAATCATAAGCCCCCTCTCACGATCTGAGATTCGGTGGTCCACGAACCAAAGCGTTCCCGGCACAGGCAAAGTCCCACAAAAGCAATAGTCGATAAACAACTATTGTGTTATTTTCTTCAAGAGTTGTAATTTTCTTTTGTTGTGTAGAAGAGTCTTATAAAAAGGCTATTTTCTGTGAATTTATTGTAATCAAAAAAGAATATAATGAATTCGACAACAAGTTCAACTTTTGCTGAAAACAACAGTCCCGAGCCACCAGGACTCTTATTGAGTACAAAACCTCCCCAAATACGGATTTCGATGATTTTTAAGGATTCTTTCATCCCAGAACCTCCCTAATTGTTTTAAGGTTATCCCTAGACGCATTTAAGTGGTTATTAACTGCAGATAACGTTTAAACACCAATTCTTATTCAAAAGGGCCTCTCCAAAGGCTTATAAATAGAAGCCCATGGTCTTCTTTAAAGAGGATCTGAAATTGAGAAGGCGAGGTGCTGTCAAATTGTCCAGCAAACCACGAATTTTAGAGGAGAATCATCAGATCTTGACGAACACTTTCATAAAGAAATCCCTTCGAAAGGTTTGTGATTCTTTCCCCTTCTTTCCTCCGAATTAAACTTGGTTTTAATCTCGAGAAGAGCCACAATCTCACTTGGTCGTGATTGTCGCTTTCGCAATTGTTTCCTTCGTGAAACAAGAGCGTAATTAATTGTCTATCGGGTTTGATCTGCGTCGGTCCACGGACTAACGCGTCCCTGGCACAGGCGAAGATCACACACAAAGCAGCGGGAGATAAACTACTGCTGCATTTTGTTTGATAAAGTTGTAATCTTTATTTTTTTCATTGTAAGAAGATCTTATAAAAAGATCAACTTTTCTTTCAGTTTGAACTTGTAATCGATAAACGATGTAACAGGTTTGAAAGCAATAGAAAAGGCAACTTTTAACCTAAACACACGTAGGGGATTTGTGAATAGTTAATTATCCGGTGATATGAGCGTTGGCTCTGTGTGATATGTGACCAGTGATCTGTTGTAGAATGGCTAGTTACATGACCTCGATTCTTGGCTAGGTATGATTTCTTGTGAGATGTAGGCCAGTTGTGTTCTTTTCATACATAGATCGGTGTTAATATTTAATTTGAGACATATGGTATATACATGAGGGTTTTCTTATTTGGATTATTTTACTCGACGTACTACGTCTCCAATTGTAGATCTTTAAGTATTAATTCCAGCTAGTGTATGACCCTGTACTTGGATGATTATTCTGATCGCTAGCTGCATGATCGACTTGTTATTTGGTTGATTTCCTGGGATTTATTATGATTATTCTATTCTAGTAGTAAATTATATTTAGATTATTAGTATTTCAGTTTCATGTTTCCATTGTTATTACCATTATTGCATTGGTCGCATGACTGTTCTATTCTTCCTTTTGGGATCTTACCGTGTGCCATGCATCCTGACGTACACCTATTTTCTCTGGTGTACTCGGACTTAGATGAAGAACAGGTTTAGTTGGGAGATCGCCAGAAGCTAGAGAATTCTCAGTAGGAGTGCCTTGCAGACGTAGTAGAAGAAGAAGCCGAAGCTTAGTCATTCCTTTCAGTTTGTTTTGTAGCACTTTTATTTCCTTTCGTTCAGTATATATTTATATTCTCCAGTATTTCATTCAGATAGTTTTGTATAAGGGCATTATATCTCGGATGTTATTCCATTTGTGATATGATCTTTTATTCTAAGTTCGTTTATTATATTCTTGCTGATTGTGATCGGAGACCTGTGACTTCGCATCGTATTTATTTCCAGACGCTTAGCGTATTGGATTGAGAAGAAAAAGAAAAGACAAAAAAATGATAGTTGTAGGCTGTCTAAAAATCACAATAGATAGCTGATCTCCATCAAACATCGATGATGGAAGTTACAATCTGACGACTTCCATAAGGCTATAATTTGAAGACTTTCACATAGATCGATGAATGTTACAATCTGACGACCTTCACAACAATTGATGAAAGCTCTAATCAACAACCTTCACAATCAACATCGGGAGTTACAATCTAACGACTCTCACATATCAGAGAGCTAAAGCAAAGATTACAAAATAACGATCTTTGCAACGCTTCGACGAAAAGAGACTACAAATCGACGGTCTCTTTAAAATCAAGACGTGGAAGTCCTCCCCGCGTACCAGCCTCAGGACGTACCGCGTTCATAGCCACGAACGCAGCTCATACGTAGCCTCCGAAAGCTGCAAACGCAGCTTCTATCCGCTACCAAACACAGCTTCCATCCGCTACCAAACACAGCTTCCAACCGCTGCCAAACGCAACTTCCATCCGCTGCCAAACGCAGCTTCCATCTGCTGCCAAATTCAGCTTCTAAGCTATCAAACGCAACTTCCAACAAGATGCCAACGCAGCTTCTAAATGCTACAAACGCAGCTTCCAGACGCTGCAAACAAGCTTCCAGACAGTGTGTTTGAACGCAGAATTCACGTCAGAACGCGGATTTTGCATTTGACTCGTTCAAACACGAGCTGAACGATTTCAAAACCGTTTCCCACGATCTGAGGGGATCATAACTCCACTCAGGAGTGATTTAAGGGCTGGGTACATCCCATTAGCCCCACTTAGGAGCGAATTAAGGGGGTGGTTACACCCTTTAATCATCTATAAATAACTGAAAATCAATTCAGTTCAGGGGTCGGTCTGTTGGAACTTCTTGGCAGCAACAGAAGAGATCCTTGGGCATGCTTTTGAGGAGATCGACGTCATCCCTCAGCAACGTTCGGCAACAGGAGCTTCTTCATCCTTGGCTATTAACCGATTTTTGGTTTAAATCAACTCTTTTTCAAGAGTTTAAACTCGTTCAGAGTTATCAACTCGTTCAGAGTCTCAAACTTACCACGCAAGTCCTCCATAGCGTCAAATCGTGAGGAGAAGACTACGTTCCAGTGAATCAAGATGTTCGAATCGTCAACGGAGAGCAAACTCGACGCGAGCACTCGAGGGAGGCACTCCATCGCCACCGTGAAGAACCCAGAATTAAACAAATGGGAGAATTCAGATTCATTCTCCTCTCTTTTGTAATCAGGAAATCCAATAGTAACTGAGATTAAAGGAATACAAATAAATTTTCCTTTGTTTTTTTTACTTCAAATTTTTCCATCAAACAATAGTGTATATTTCTTCTCAATCTAATACGTCGCGGGCTTGTTCACGTTTTGATTCCCGGGTATTTTGGGAAGCGGGGCGTGACAGGTTTTAGTGGTGGCCCATGCAGGTCACGGTCCCGGTCACGGTCCTGAATTCCCATCAGTGAGAATATAATGAATAATTTAGACGCATATCATATTTCATCCGTAAGACTATTCTTGAGCCATTATCCTATTTTCTTGATAGATTTCGTTACGCCCTATCTTATCACTCTTTGACTCCGGAGTTTTCCACGGTCCTTATCCCCTCGCTTCGTGACTACTCTCTCTTCCTATAACTTCTCTTTCCTCGTGCTGATAATGCCACATATTATTGTAGTATTTTATTTTATATATTATTCACACTATTAGTCATTTTATTAGTATATTAGCTATTTCAGTTTAGTAAGATATTATTTATGAATTGCATCATTTTATATATTAATATGGTGTACTTGTAGATGGTGAATATTCTAGTTGACATATGATATTAGTGTATATTAGCATTGTTTAATTACATGATATGTATTCATATGTGTGTTTGTTATAATATTCATTTAGTCATATATTCTATCACTATATTGTATATTTTCATGTAAAAAGCAGTATAAAGTATGTCATACATCAATCATGTTTTGTTCATTGTTAGTAATATTTACTTATTTTGCATGACAGTTACTATAACTATTCATAGTTTTATAGTATTTTGTACATGTCAATGTTTTTAATTCATTCACATTTTTAATATTTACATTTTATTATTTTTGGCGGTCAATATTTTCATATTACTATTGTTATCTCATCGATCTCAGTTAGCATCAAATATCATTTATCTTAATATGTTACTATAGTATAATCAAAATTTTAAATTTCACTCGGAATTACATGCATATTGTATTTATTTTATCATATGTACAATAGTTTTAGTATATATGCGATTAATGTGTATTATTGAAGTGTATTATATTAGTTAGTTATTTTCCTATTCAATCATCATTCTTCTTGACACATTTATTATTACATATTGGTAAGTGATATGTGCTTAGTGATCTACTATTAACACCATTCGTATATTTTGTTATGATTTTATTAGTATTGTTTATATATTGCTTATATTATCATAATTGTTATATTGTATATGTTTTCATTTGACTATGTTGTTTATACATTTTCAAATGTTCATATCATATTCATTAAGTGTTTCACATAATTCTAGACTTCCCATACACCTTACCTGACATTCTGATATTCAGATTATTTTCTTGTGTTCGAATATACTTTTCATATCTATATTGTTTATGTTGTTTTTCGATATTTATGTTATTTTTTTTATTTTTATGTCCTTGTATTGTATCATTGGTTGTTGTCCATTCTCTATTCATTATTTTCCTTTACTTGTGTTGTGTTTTACTCTTTTAGACTCACTATTCTTTTTATTATAAGTGTATTCACGTATATTATTATATTTACGATGTATATTTTTATTGACTTATAGTCCTTAATCATTTCTAGTATCAACCTTATCTAATCAGGTCCTGTTTCATTTATTATCAGTGTTTATGTTCACATGTTCATTAATCATTCATGATATGTTTATCTAAAATTTATCGCTGTTTTTATTATACGAATATATGCCCTTCTTATGTTTTTATTTGTTTATATGTCTATTTTATCTTTTATAATTTATGTTTTATGTATTATACATCATTGTTTATGTATATTTATGCCGATTGTATTTATGTGATTTTGATTACTATGCTATATATTGCTACATCTGAATTGATTTTATACAGTAATGATTAATATTATTGTATCTTGTTATTTACCATATGAATATTGCTAATATTTTTAATTTATTATATTGTTTGTCGGATACATATATAATTAAGTCATTCTTATTATGTTGTATATAATATGTTTATTTAGTATTACTTATTTGTTATCATGTCTATTTTGTCATATAATATTTTTGTGACTATTTCCATCATAGTTTATTTTGTTAGCATTATTAACTATGAGTATTCAGACTTTTTATATGTTTGTTATTATGTATGTGTTTATTATATGATGATTTTAATTGCTATATTATATAAACATGTTTAGTATTTGATTTAGTATTGTGTCATGTATGTTAATTATTTACTGTCGAATGTTCTCAAAACAAAATTTATTGATTATAACTACAACTACTTATTGGGTTGTCGTTATGTTCTATCTTTACTGTTTACTATATTTGATTTTTATGTATATGCTTCCTTACGCGCGTTTATGTTTTAACTATTTTAGACATGTCTTGCTATAATGCTATCTTTGAACTTTTAACATAATTGTAATTTTTATTTCGATACTTGTGCCTTATATGTCTTATTTAATTGAATGTAATTCGCTGATTGCATTCATGTGTTATGTTTGTAACTATACTTTGTATATCTTGGATATTTATTCTACTAACTGATCGTATGATATTTCTATCATAATTTGATATTTTTATTATTATCTTTCTATCTCTTATGTTGTACAATGTGTTTATCTAAACTACACATACGCTGATTCTTTGCTATGTGTTTTGCTTGTATAATCTTCAAGTGTTTCTTTTGCTTGTCTATGATTCATCTCATATTCGTATTGTATATTTGTGTTTTGGTGTTTTATCATGTTTATCACCTGCTTGCGGATGATTGATTAATATTTTTTTGATATTTTTATCTTTATCTTCTTTATTATTTATATCGTTGAGTTGATGTGCTTTATCATATATTCTAGTGATTGACCAATGGTTGAATTATGTATTTATATTTCATATCATATTTTTATACTATATATTTGTTGTATTTTACCAATTATGTGTTATTGATTATGTTTTAACGTTGTGATGTGTCATCTTAGGATACTATATCAATAATATCGTATTAACATTGTA
Organism: Asparagus kiusianus; assembly: GCA_022839385.1. NCBI lineage: Eukaryota > Viridiplantae > Streptophyta > Magnoliopsida > Asparagales > Asparagaceae > Asparagus > Asparagus kiusianus. The sequence goes on from BQKN01062255.1 coordinate 11,070, forward strand.
TTTTTTTTTATAATTGTATATTGCTGTTAACTTCTTGCTATTAAACTGTGTTGACTTATATTTATATTTTTGCTTATGTCTAGATGTTGTGTTATATTATAATTTGATACGTATTAATTATTTATTTACAATATACATGCTTAAGCAATCTCTTTCAATTATGTGTTCACTCTCTATATGTTATACTTATATCATTCTTATTATTTATACTACATATCAGACTTTCTTATGACCTTGATTTGCTTTATACATTTGCATTGAATATTCACTTTTGATTCTCATGAATTATTCTCTATTTTGTCTTGTATAACTTATAATATACACATCCATTTCCTCATTCAACATTGCTCACACATTGTCATGACGTGCTATGACCTTATTTCCATATTCCTATCCTTGGGTTCTTTGTGCATCACTCGCATTTTGAATTCCAAGGACGGAATTTGTTTTAAGGGGGTAGAATGTAATGACCGTAAAATTTTGATACTAGTTAAAATAAATTTTTGGTATTTTAAATATTATTTTAAAAGAGTATTGTAGTTTTCTTGATTTTCTAGAATTTTCTATGATTTAAAAATCTGATTATATCTATTTAAATGGTTTTGATATTTATAAATCAATTTAGTGCAATAAAAATTTTTGGAATTTATCTGTTGTGTTACTGATACTATTACGTATTATTTTAAATAATACGTCATATTATTATTACTATTACATATTAATTTTTCTTGTATTATATTGAATTATTAATTATGTATTATTTGTGTAAATTATTATATCATTTTAATTATTATGTATCAGCTGTCGTATTAGCATAACTGGTATGTTTTATCGTGTAGATAATTGTCACATAATTATTTAATTTTAAATGTAAGTAAATATATTTTTATTATTATTTATTCTCGTTTAATTATACAATATGTGTATATTTTGACTATTTCGTATCAACTATTGTATTAGCACAACATGTACGTTTTTATTTGTAGATAATTATTTTATAATTGGTTTACTTTTTTTATATACCCGTAACTATTTATTTAATTATTTTTGTTTAAATACCTGAAACTATTTGAAAATAATCCAAAATGATTTTGCTTCACGCGTCAAACCCCCAACAACTACCCCTCATCACGTTCTCTCCCTCCTCTTTTTTTCCAAGAAAATGGCTCCACGCGCATCATCTCTCAATATTTTATTTTATTTTTTTAAATTTTTATTCAATTTATTTTCTATTTAAACTCACCCCTCTCTCCTCCATTTCCCAAAAACCTTAACCCTCACCTCTCTCTCTCTCTCTCTCTCTCTCTCTCTCTCTCGTGCTCAGTCTTTCTCTCTCTCTCTCTTTCTCACTCTTGATCTCGAGGCCGCACCGCCGCCTCAGCCCCTCCTTCTCTCCCCTCTGCGCCTCCGCTCCCCCATCTCCTCTCCAGTCACCGCCGCCAGCGCCCCGCGTCCGCCACCGCCTCTGGCCGCCTCCAGTGAGCCGCCGCCTCGCCCTGAGCTCCGCCCACCGCCTGAACGCCGCTTCCAGCTCACCGCTGCTCCGCCAGTTTGCCGCCCAACTCCCCACGTTGCTGCCTCCCAAGCCCGACAACGAGCTCCGCCTTCATCTCACCTGCTGCCTGTAATAGTTCGCCGCCGGTCCCCCTCCGAGCTCCCTGCCGAGCGCCTCCTCCCCTGTCGCGCCACCACCAGCCGACCAACGACGCCGACCTACCTCGTCGCTGCTATCCCTAACCCGACAGCTCCTCCGCCTTGCCGTCGAGCTCACTGCCTACCATCAGCCCTGTCTCCTCCATCGCACGCTATCTGTTCGATCGTATGGCGACGCACACCTAGTTGCAGAACCGTCATCTGCTACGTCGCCTCGATCGCCACACGCCGTGTCCGCATCGACATCGTAGCCTCATCATCAGACCCCACGGTCTTGTAGGCAAGATCCCGATACTCTTTTGACTTATCATTCAATTCTTAGACCGCTCTGAATTAATTAGTTGCTTGCAAGATCCCTATTCTTGCTCAGTACAATTTTAGATTGATCACAGATCAATTATGCATAAGAACTCGTTACCCGAATAATTACTCGTTACAAATATAGAACTGTCGTGAACATATTGGACTGAGAACTATAACATATAGAACCGTTGTGAACGAAATAGACTGTGGACAATAACGTATGACCATTCATGTTGTAATACATATACTGTGATGACCTGTACGGATTTATTTTGTGACGCCCCAGGGTTCACACAAGGCTGCAGTCCAAGGTGAAACCAAGAATGTCAAACCTTCCATGCACCACACCGTGCAATAACATGTTTCACCATCACAATTCTATCACTCTAGTAGAGTCAATAACAAGTGTAGGTACAAAAGCAAGTAAGAGATCATACAAGAAATAACTGATGAAATGATAGAAGTCAAAATAATATTTCATCATCCAACATTACAGAAATCCAAAGCCAATGTCTGAAATCAATAAACTGGAGTTCTTAACAAGTCTCAAATACAACAAGTCTGAATGAAGGAAATAAGGCATACAGCCTTTACAACATCTATGAAATAGTCCTCAAATGTCTAACAACAACTACAGTGGAGCCCAAAGAAAATAATACATAGCTAGAATGTAAAGCTGAACACTAAAGTGGTCCG
>BQKN01062256.1:36571-52395 GCA_022839385.1 Asparagus kiusianus
TATATATTCTTCACTCTCTAATTCTTGGTGATTGTTTTCTATTTTAACGGGCTTTCTAAGTAACCATTTAATGAGTTTTGGGCCAATGAATCCTAACCCAATTGGGCTTAGGTCATTAAGTATAGAGATACTCATTGGGCTTAATTACTCAGTCAACTTAGGCTTTATAAGATAGAATCACCTTGAATTCAAGATTTTTTTTGGTGCCCATTTTTCACACTCTTCTTTTATAATGTTAGTTTTTTTTAATATATATATGTGTGTAAGTATATATAGTCTGAAAAAATGTGTAAATCAAGATAACTTAAAAAAATATTTTCAACTCTAAGTTAAGCATGTAAAAACTTTATTATTTTTAATTAAAAGTCTAAGGTAAGGCTTAAGTAAAGTATACTACTTGAAAAATCATTTCTTAAGTAATTTATTTGGAGTTATCATAAAAGGTGAACTTGAGTATATCACTAACTAGGAATTAGAAAATTTAAAATCTATCAATTATATCAATTATTACTTAAATCTATTAATTTGACAAGTGACAATATTTTTATAATTTTTAAGAAAAAGGAAAAAATGATGAAAAAATACAACTAAAAAATAACTAATTCCCACCTCCACACTTAAATTTTGCATTGTCCGCAATGCAAATTCATTGATGCACAAAATAAAGCAGATAAGAATTGAAGAACTTATATTTGTTCAGTCGACCAAGAACAATGATGATAAATATCTACAATTACTGTTAGTATGAGGATGAAAAATCAAATAAGAGAGAAAAATTGTAATTATTATTTTATTTTACAGATAATGTGGTTCATGAAGAGCCAACACCTCTTCTTCTCCGAGCGTAAAAAATTCTAAAAATGGTTTTAGACGTTGACCATTTATTTTAAAAATGTTACCATTTTTTGAATTTTTTATCTCGACAGCCCAATGCCAAAAAACTTGTTTGACAATAAATAGATCTGTCCATCTTGATCTTAATTTCCCAGGAAAAAGATGCAATTTTGAATTGCACAATAAAACTTTCTGTCCTGGAGAGAAATTTTTTTCGTAAAATTTAATTGTCATGAAAAATTTTGGTTCTCTTTATAAATTTTTGAGTTTATGTATGCATCATTTCGAATTTTTTTCAACTCATTTATTTGGAGCAATCTATTTTTACCTGCCGAGTATGAGTCAAAATTCAACTGTTTGATAGCCCATATTACTCGATGTTCTAACTCCACTGGTAGGTGACAAGCTTTTCCAAACACGAGCATGTACGATGACATCCCCAAATTAGCCTTGAAAGTTGTTCTATATGCCCACAGAGCATCACATAATTTTAAAGACCAATCTTTTTTGTTATGATTAACTATTTTTTTAAGATTTGTTTGATCTGTCTGTTTGTGACCTCTACTTGACCACTGGTTTGGGGGTGATAAGGAGTCGACAATTTGTGTGTGATTGAATATTTTCTCAACAAAGCTTCAAAAGAACGGTTACAGAAATATGTACCATTATCACTGATGATCGCTCGGGGTACTCCAAACCGTGCAAAAAATGTTCTCTTTTAAAAACTTGACAATGACCTTGTTGTCATTAGTTTTGCAAGCTACCGCCTCAACCCATTTTGACATGTATTCAACGGCTACTAGAATGTAAATATTTCCAAAGGAATTTGGAAATGGTCCCATGAAATCGATACCCCACAGATCAAAAAGTTCAACAGATAATTAAGATGGGTTGTAAGGGCATCATATTTCTTCTAGTGACTTTCCCTAAAACCTAACAGCGGTTACAGGTTTTACAAAACTCGTATGAATCCTTGAAAAGAGTGGGCTAATATAGCCCACATTGAAGAATTTTTTTTTGCTGTTTTCCTTGGACCAAAGTGGCCCCCACATGCTTGCTCATGACAAAAGGATAGAACACTCCTAGTTTTTTCAGTGGGAACACACCTCCTAAAGATCTGATCAGGATAGTATTTGAATAGATATGGATCATCCCAGTAAAAGTATTTTACTTGGGAGAGAAAATAGAATCTATCCTATTTGGACCAATGAGAAGGGATCTGGTTCATGACTATGTAGTTCATAATGTCAGTGAACCATGGAACGGATTGGATTTGTAGGAGTTGTTCATCAGGAAAATGCTCATTGATCAGAACGGTTGATGTTGGTGTATTCGGGAGTCGAGAAAGGTGATCTTCTATAGGGTTCTCTGTTCCTCTTCTGTCAAGAATTTGAATGTCAAACTCTTGAAGTAGGAGAATCCATCTAATGAACCGTGCTTTAGCATCCTTTTTAGTCAAAAGATACTTTAGTGCAGCATGATCTGTGAAAACTTTGGTTAAGGAGCCGATGAGGTAGGACCTGAATTTTTCTAAGGCAAAGACTACAACTAAAAACACTTTTTCTGTGACAGAGTAATTTTGCTGGGCATTGTTCAGAGTCCTACTGGCGTAGTAGATCACATGCTGTTTTTCATCAAACTGTTGTCCTAAAACAGTACCAATCACAGAATCAGATGCATCACACATCAGTTCAAAGGGTAAGGTCCAGTCTGGTGCATGAATGATAAGAGTTGTGGTTAGCTCATTTTTCAGATATTCAAAAGCTTTGAGGCATTCAGGAGAGAAGACAAATGATGTATCCTTGGCTAAGAGATTGGTCAAGCGTCTAGCAATTTTGCTGAAATCCTTGATGAAACGTCGGTAAAAACCAGCATGACCAAGAAATGATCTGACATCTTTGACAGTTTTGGGAGGAGGGAGATTGGAAATGAGATCTACCTTAGCTTTGTCCACTTCGATTCCCCTATTGGAAACTACATGTCCTAAGACAATGCCTTGTTTGATCATGAAATAACATTTCTCCTAATTGAGAGCCAGATTTTTCTCCCTACACCGTTCTAGGACCAGTTTAAGATGATGCAAACATTAGGAAAATGTGTCACCAAAAATGGAAAAGTTGTCCATGAAAATTTCAAGGAATCTCTCTACCATGTCAGAAAAAATACTGATCATGCAGTGTTGGAATGTGGCTGGTGCGTTACACAAGCCAAAAGGCATGCGTCGGTATGCGAATGTTCCATACAGGAAAGTGAAGGTGGTTTTTTCCTGATCTTCGGGAGCGATAGGGATTTGATTGTAACATAAATATCCATTCAGGAAACAATAAAACTCATGTCCTGCTAAACGCTCTAACATTTGGTCAATGAATGGAAGAGGAAAGTGATCTTTCCGAGTGGCTAAGTTAAATTTTCGGTAGTCAATGCAAACTCACCATCCAGTTTGGATCCGAGTGGGAATCAGCTCATTAGCCTCATTTTGGATCACGGTGATCCCAGATTTCTTTTGAACAACTTGGACTGGACTCACCCATGAACTATCAGAAATAAGATAAATGATCCCATGATCGAGACATTTTAGAATGTCTTTCCTAACAGCTTCTTTCATCACTGGGTTTAACCGACGTTGAGGATCTCTAGTAGGTTTGGCATCATCTATCAAATGGATTCGGTGTTGAACAATGGTTGGACTAATCCCTTTGATATCAGCCATGGTCTATCTAATGGCTTCCATATTCTCTCTTAAAACATCAAGAGAGCTTCCTTTTGACTGGTAGTTAAGTCAGAAGAAATAATGACTGGGAAAGACTCGTTCTCCCCTAAGTAGACATACTCTAGATTTTTAAGTAGAGGTTTGAGCTCTAACTAAGGGGGTTCCTCCACAGATGGGCGAAGTTAGACCCATGGTTCTATCTCCAAAGGCTCTCATTACCAGCTAACAGCAGAAACATGATTGACCAGCGGATCTAACTCTAGTTCGTCATCAGAAGACTCCACAAAAATTAAGTCAAATGCACTTGAATCTGACTCACACTCTCCCTTTTGTTGTTCACTGGATATTCCCTGAATTAAATTTACTTCCATGGGTTGATCAGATGGATCACTAGGCTACCTTCCTAGGTTGAAGATATTGAGGTCAACAGTCATATTCCTAAAAGATAGTTTCATCTGACCCGTCCTACAATTGATCAAAGCATTTGAGGTGGCTAAAAACGGTCTTCCTAGAACGACTGGGATTTGACTTTTGAGATTGGAAATGGGTTGCATTTTCAAGATAATAAAATCAACAGGAAAAATAAACTCTCCAACCTTGATCAGAACATCCTCTACCTCTCCTTTGGGAATTTTTACGGATCTATCAGCTAATTGTAGAGTGCATCTTATCGGTTTAAGTTCTCCTACACCTAGATGTTGATAGACTGAATAAGGAAGGAGGTTGACACTGGCTCCAAAGTCTAGAAGTACCTTATCAATGTGAGTGTTACTTATGACGCATGGAATTGTGGGACAACCAGGGTCCTTATATTTTAATGACATGGGTTTTAAAAAAATTTCACTGAGGTTGGCAGCTAAGAAGACTTTCTTGGGGACATTGGTGGTTCTTTTCTTAGTGCATAAGTCCTTCAAGAACTTTGCATAAGAGGGGATTTGTTCAATTGCGTCTAGGAGAGTAATGTTGATCTTGACTAGTTTCAAAGTTTCTAGGATTTTCTTAACCTGCGGGGAGTTTTTCCTAGGTTTGAGTCTATCTGGAAAGGGGGCAACGGGCCTATACCTATCTAGATCAGGCTCAATCTCATGTTCAGTATTTTGGTCATTGAAAGGAATGTGTTGGATGAGAGAAGGGGTTTGATCCGGCGGTATTCTAACTTGGTTGTCTATCTGTTTTCCTGATCTCAAAGTGTGAACTGCATTCACATGGGTTGGTTGGGATGAACTGGATCCATTGTATTTAGGGTTTGCAACAGGTTGACTAAGAAATTTTCCTTTCTCTCTTTCACTCACGACAGTGGCTAGTTGCCCAAGTTGGGTTTCTAACTGGGCTATGGCTTGAGTGTTCGAGTTGAGTAGTTAGCCGGTTGTTTGCATAAAGGAATTTAGAGTGGTGGATGACTGGGTCAACATGTTGGTAGTTCGTGTAGAAGCTTTGATCATAGCTTCTAAACCCTTTTCTAAGACACTCAAACGTTTGTCATGATCAGAATTTGAAGGATTTGTAGGCTGGTGAGGATGAGGATGTTGGGTTGGAAAAACTGGGTTCACTTGTTGGAAATTGTTTGGTGCGTTGAATGGAAGTGTATTTCCCCTAGGGAATTGTGGGTTCGACGCGGGAATGAAGTTTGATTTCTGGGAGAATTTCCTTGATTCCATGCAAAGTTGGGATAATTTCTCAAACCTGGATTGTAGGTTGGAGAAAATGGATCATTTCTAGGGCGATGGAATGCAGCGTTCATCTATTCTAATACATTGTTGTTTCCTAGGAGAGGGCATTCCTCTGAAACGTAGGTAGGAGACTGATAATTATGACATCCCGGGTCAGAAACATGATTGATTTGAGCTGGAGCTCATTCCTTAATTTCTAAGGATTCTAACCTCCACAGAATCGTCACCATCTTCGCTTTAGAAGCAATGTTTGACTCCAGGGAAAGACCACTAGACTTAGATTGGGAAACTAAAGAAACCCTATCATCACAGTGTTCCTACTGCATTGTTTTTCGGATAGACTCTCTAGGAATTCCCAAGCTTCATCGGCGTTTTTCCTCATAAAATCTCCCTGACACATCGATTCTAAAGATGTTTTTGAAGAATAGTCCAATCCTTCATATATGACTTGGCATAATCGCCATTTCTCGAGACCATGATGAGGACATTAGATAAAAAGATCTTTAAATCAGTCAAACTATTTCCAGAATGGCTCCCCTGGGACAATTTTGAAGTTTTACCTGTTCCTAAGCTTTACTATTTTATGAATAGGGAATTTTTTTTTAAGAAAAACGGTGACAAATTCCTCCCAAGTTAAGATGGAATTTATCGGTAAGCTATATAACCATTTTTTAGCTTTGTCCTTAAGAGCAAATGGAATAAATCTGAGCTTAATCGCATCTTCGGTTAATTCTCTCATTTTAATCATAATACACACTTCCTCAAATTCCAAGATAAAAATATATGCATCTTCTGTTTCATTTCCTAGGAATTTGGGAAGCATGTTTATGTAATGTGGTCTAAACTCTAAATTTACTCCATTTGCTTCGGGGAGCCTTATGCAAGATGAAATTGTATTTCTGGTAGGGTAACACATAACCTAGAGAATGGGTTGATTTGCCATTTCTTGGATTGGTTCAACACGGATTAAACGATGAGAATTATTCCTAACCCACGTTTGCATACACCAAAACAACTTCTTTTTGTAATAATTTTTTTAAAAGGAAAGAAAGAAAATTAGTTTTTTTAGAAGAAAATGATAAAGAAAAATCCTAACTAAAACAAATCAAAGCAATCACTTTTCAATCACTCTAATTACAACCCAATTGACAAGACTATGCCAATCGTCACACCAATCTGATCTAGACCAAGAGATCAACCCTCTCAAACCTGAGAAAACCTTCCTTGAATCAATATACAATTCCAATCCTATAAGCCTTGATGTGTATGTGAACGTATAACAGTGGCTTATCAATCTTTTAAACTCTCTGAATATTGCCTAAACAAGCTCTAAGAATGATAGGAACAAAGGCAATATCAGAAACTCTCTTTTATGGAAAAATATATAGAAAAACTAAAAGTTTAGAGAGTTAATTTTCACAATATGTGAATCTTACAAGTGAAAATTTTGATGCTTATTTTCTGATATTTAAACCTATTTATAGACTCTGAAATGATATAATTTTAAACCCAATTAACGTCCACAAAACGGCTATAAATAGTCACTTATTCAAAACTTAAAATCTGAAAAAACTATATCTGTAGTCGACTACAAGTCATAGTATTCGACTACACTGAGTCTAAATAGACTCTGTGAAGTCATAAAATTGCTTAGTAGTCGACTACGAGACATAGGAATCCATATATACTTATTTTGTTTAGCATGAATATTCTCATTATTATTCTTGAAAACATAACCATTCTTTATAAAATACCTAGGAACAAATCCAATGCCAAGATAATTGTTTGAAGATTTTTAAAATGAGAACAAATTATTCAAATTCTCTTTACCTTTATTGAATTTACTAATATTCAAACATATATCATTATATTTTAATTTAATAAAAGAAATATCTTTATCTAAAATATTAATGTGAATTTTTAAATCGTTGCATTCTGATTTTAGATAAACATTCTCATTAGTCAAAATATGATTTTCTTTAAGCAAGGATTTATTTTCCTCTTTCAATTCAATTACTTGAGAATTAGAAATAGTAGAAGAATTAAAATTAGAATTTCTTTAAGTAGTCTTTATTTTCACCTTTAAGAAAATTATGTGAAGCCTTTAATCTCAAAAAATTTTCATATAATTTATTGAAATCATCTAAAAGCTCTTCATTGTCACTTACTTCATCTTGTTCCATAAAACACATATGAGCGCTTTCCTTTTCTTCGATTTTTTCATCCGAAGACGAATCATCACTATCATCCCATGTAGCCACTAAAGCCTTTCTTTTCTTGTTGAATTTTGTAGACTTTGACTTTGAGTTTAGAAGGGGACAATTATTCTTCATATGTCCTAGCTTATTGGAACCATAACAAATGAAATTATTGCTAGTATCTTTAACATTACTTGTACCTTCATGAGTTACCTCGAGTGTGTGCCAAATATCATATGCAGATTTGGATGTTGATACCCTATTGAACTCATTCTTATCAAGAGCACAAAATAAGACATTCATTGCTTTAGGATCCAAGTATGCATTGTTCCTTTGAGATATAGTCCATTCCGTTAAAGGAGTGGTTGGGTTCTCATATTTTGTTTCAACAACGTTCCAAAGTTCGTAGACAATTGATTGGAGATAGATTTTTATCCGACACTTCCAATAGTTATAATTCAGTCCATCAAATATTGGTGGACGATTTGTATAATGTCCTTTGAATTGTGATGTATTTGTTGATGCTATCTTTCACCTCACTCTGACAATTGTAGGGTCCTGTTTTTGCTTATGTATACTACGTATAGGATTGTGACCCTTAAAAATAGAGTGCGCTTTTATAAAAATCTACAGAAGCTTTATACTTAAACACTAGAGGGTGAGTTTGTAAAGTAGATTATAAATTACAAAGAAAGAATGGCAATCTCAGCAAATGAACATCATAAACACAAGCATGTATACTGGTTCCACCTCCCCGATATACATCCAGTCCCCAAGCAAATCCTGCTTGAGAGTTTCCGCTATGATTTTGAAACCTTACAAAATCAAAAGCAAACCTGACCAATTTAAAAGACCATGCAAATTGCAACCCAATTGACAAGACCATACCAATCGTCACACCGATCTCTAGACGAAGAGATCAACCCTCTTAAACCTGAGAGAACCTTCCTTGAATCAATGTACAATTCTAATCTTATAAACCTTGATATGGATATGAACAAGTAACAGTGGCTTATTAATCTTTTTAACTCTCTGAATATTGCCTAAACAAGCTCTAAGAATAATAGGAACAAAGGCAATATCAGAAACTCTCTTTTATGGAAAAACAGATCGAAAAACTAAAAGTTTAGAGAGTTAATTTACATAATATGTGAATCTTACAACTGCAAAACTTGGTGCTTGTTTTCTGATGTTTAAACCTATTTATAGCCTCTGAAATGACATAATTTTAAACCCAATTAACGTCCACAAAACGACTATAAATAGTCACTTATTCAAAACCTAAAATCTGAAAAAACTATATTTGTAGTTGACTACAAGTCATAGTAATCGACTACATTGAGTCTAAATAGACTCTATAAAGTCAGAAAATTGCTTAGTAGTCGACTATAAGGTATAGTAGTCGATTACACTGTAAACTCACAGATTCTGGAATTCTATTTTTAGTATTTTGACTGTAACTTTCTCATCCAACCTCAGAATGAGGTGATTTAAGATTTGTTGGAAAGCTATTGAAGAGACCTATAACTTTGGTCTTTTGAGTTTTTCTATATTCGAACTTCTATGTGGTATAAATAAAATATTTTAATACTTACTCAATATCTATAAACTCTAATGGCTAACATAGGAATTTTTTATTGTTAACCAACACTAAGCATGTGTTAGTGTGTTCTAATACTATGTGTGTACATGTGTGTGAGTGATCAAGGCTTGTACAAATTTCTAAGCAAAGAAAATGTAAAACTACATTCTGACAATAAAGTATATCTTCTTTTTTGCTTCATTTTGCCTTGAACTCATCTATGTCTTGAGTGTCTCTTTGAATATAATTATTGATATAGCTCTGATACTGCATAACAAATGTTAGTACATAATACACACAACATATAATATTTATTATCATCAAAATAAACTAATCTTGGGGTCAAGATTCCTAACAAGTGAGAGTCTGATTGTGGGATGCTTCTCTTTCGAGATTTTGTCATACCCCCAGCCCGATAGTACAACTCATAGACGTTATGGTCGGAGCAACCTATCGGCTGTTGGTTTGAGTCTCCAGGTATAACATTGTCATTCGACGAACATGTTTTCTTCTGAATGGGTAATGCCTTGTTGGCATTCGTAGGAGTCGTGCGTTTAGGACCACACCCTCGTGAGGGTGCATTCGTAACAGGCTCCTAGCCCTCTGCACGCACCCCCAGTTTATAGGCAATAGGAATTCCCTTATGCAAGACACACCAATGTATACAATGAGGTGTTTCGATCTGTTTAGAGGTAGCGGGACACCTTTGAGCAGTAGATGGTTTGACGGGAGGACGTGTACGACCCCCACTCTTCAGAACTACTCGGGTTTTGTTCATTAGAGCTTTGCCTCGATCTTCATATGAAGGACCAAGGCGGTCTGCCATTGTAATCTTGAATTTTAACAGGTTAACACTTCCGTGGGACTTCATTGAAGGTACGAAAACAGTCAAAAGAGGAACGTGGGCTCTCAGAAACTCAGAAATGGTCGCGGGAGGCGAGGCGAGTATCGGTCAGGCTGAACAGGATCGGTCATGGCACGGGCCACTATTTGGTGGCTTGGTATTGGCCGAGACACTAATGGCTGGCTCGACCTTGGCCGAGCCACTAATGGCTGGCCTGGCCTTGGTCGAGCCACGGTTAGCTAGCTCGCGAGTTTCGGGTGTCTTAGCACTTGTCCTAATCATTGTTTTGGATTTTGGTATCCATTCTCGACAAGGTTTTAGTGGTTTCTTAGTCATGTCCTCCTTTTGTAACTTATGTGCTTCCTACACAAGGTTTCGTACGTGTGAAAGCAACACTCAGTGTTTTTTGATTCGCTCCTTAAGGGTTGAACGTGTCCTTTTGACTTGGATCCATTCACTTGTTGCTGGTTTAGAGGAGGGATTGTTTGCTCTCTGTTGATGCGCTCGATGCTCCTTGAGTTTCATATCTGCCTCATAATGGATTCCATCTATCGACTCTAAAGCCTTGGCGAATTGATGCACGAGGCGTTTGCGCTGCCTTTGGTGAGCTCTCTTCGATAAAATAGGTGCGCCTTCAGTACTCAACTCCTTGATTAAGGAGGAGTTCAGATCTGTAGCTTTGACTTCATTAGAGGTCAGAGGGGCGTTGATCTTCCTGTGTTTACGAAGGGTGGAGGATCTAGAGGAAGAGGACGACAAATACTCCTCAAACTTGGCCTAGTCGAACTCGTACTTGACCTCTTTGTCAACCTAGATCCGAATCTGTGGTTGCGACACGATAGCTTCAGCAGAGAAGCTGTTGGCTACCACTGTGGTCGCCAGCATGTTTGCATCGAAAATTGATTTCTTCATTGTCATTGAATCTGTTACAATCGTTTATCGATTACAAATTCAAAAAAAGAGAAAAATCGATCTTTTTATAAGATCTTCTTATACAATAAAAAAATAAACAAATACAATCTCCTTATAACACATGTAATGTAAGTTTATCACCCACTTCTTGCGTGGGATCTTTACATGTGTTGGGGATGCGTTAGTCTGTGGACCGCCGCAGATCAGATCCGGTTAACGGTGATAGATTAATGCTCTTGCTTTACAAAGGAAACAATTAGAGAAGTGATAATCTTGACCAAACGAGATTACGACTCTTCTCGAGATCAAAACCAAGTTTGATCTGGAGGAAATGGGGAATAGGCCTCACATCCTTCAAATAGCTTCCTCTTTATGCTGAAGTTCGCCAAGATATTCTAGCCCTCCTCTGAAATTCATGCTCCACTCTTCAATTTGATAGTACCTCGCCCTTTGATTTCAAATCCCTACAAATGAAGGCCCTAGGCTTGTATTTATTGGCTTCGGTTGTAGTGTTTTTGGATAAAAACTGATGATTTGACGTTATCCGCAGTTAACAAATGCTTAACCATGTTCAGAGATAATATCAAAGTAGTTGGGAGGCTCTGAAATGATCAAATCCTACGAAAACCCGTTGAAAATATGTTTTCATCTCAAAAGTGCGTGAGCCACCATTTGTTGTCTCGGCAGGGTGCGAGCCACCATTTGGTGGCTCGGCATGGTGCGAGCCACCAAATGGTGGCTCGCGCCTATGTGAGCCACCATTTGGTGGCTCGACATGGTGCAAGCCACCAAATGGTGGCTCGTCTATTGGCCGAGCCGTTGGCTTTGGTCGAGTCAATTTGGTGCTACTCAGCCATCAGGGGCTATTTCGGTTTTCTGGATTTTGACTTGTTTTGTTGTTACGTGCATTTTATCGTTTTGTTGATTTGTACGCTTCACCGATTTGCTTCATGCGTTTTATTACATTGGAGGCAATTGATGAGTACGTTGGCTGCTTGGAGCTGGCCGGGTAGCGCATTGACCACTCGGAACTAGCCGGTGAGCGTGCGGGTCTCTTGGCGGTGGCTTGTTGTTACATCATCAATGGTTCGCCGATTCACTTCATGCGCTTATCGGCGTCCGATAATCCTCCTTGACTAGAATAATGATGTTCATCGTCTTCTCTCCGTCTCAAGCTGTGTTCGAGGACCTATAGGCGATTTTTGATGCCTATACCCATAAAACCCCATTAAGGAGCGGATTAAGGGGCGGTTACACCCAAAATCCCTCTATAAATACCAGAAACTCAATTGAGTTCGAGATCTCTTTTCTTGAATTCTCAGAGATCTAAAGGTATTTTTGGAGCAGAAGATTGGTATTCATCATTCTTCAACCGAGGGCATCTTCAATTATAGCAACAAGGAGTTCGTTCTTAGCTTGAAACCGATTTTTGGTTAAATCAATCAACTTTTGCATAGAGTTATAACTCGCTCAGAGTTCCTTAACTCATTAAGTGTTTCAAACTTGCCACGCAAGTTCGTCCAAGACTTTGAGTGAAGAGGTAAAGACAACATTCCACGAGGTGAGCATTCGGATTGTTAACGGAAAGCAAGCTCAACGTAAGCATTCGAGGGAGACATTCCATAGAACCCAGTTAAACAAAGGGAAGGGTCTTTGTCGATCCTTCTCTCTTTTGTAAATCAGAAAACTGATCGAGAAGATTGTAATTTCTTTTTCTAAGCTAGTAAGAGAGAAATTTACATTGAGAGAATTGTAATTAATTCTTTTCTAAGTCTGTTAGAGAGAATACTACAAATTCATTTTCTCATTTTTGTTCTTTCAATTTTCCCACCAAACATGTGTTTACACCAACAACAGAAGTCAGCGTCCAATAATACACTAGCAATTATGCTAAGATTTGGTTCAAGATGGTTCTATTGCAAAATTACCCCTGGAAGTTCAACTGTAATTAAGCTACAAGCTCCTGACAAAGATGATCTGTTCAACGTCAACTCAACGACACAAGCTAATTCAACTTCTCAAAAGTTAACACATCAACTTTAGTTCCATATTTCAACAATGGTCAGCCACATCGCAGTACTATAAGTATTTCAGACTCCTCGATAAAATACTAAGGAAGCCCAAAAATAAAGAAGTCAAGAAACTAAAACCACTTATGGATCCTTCTACATAGTCCAACATTAGGCAGAAATAAGGCCTATCTTGTCCAAAAATTTTACTCCTCGATAAAATACTGAAGAAGCTGAAAACTTTGGAGGGGGAATCAGTAGGCATCAAAAATTGCCTATAGGTCCCAAACACAGCTCAAAACTGAGAGAACACAAAGAACGTCATCATATAAGTCAAAGAAGAGTCTAAAATTTTCAATGTGAGACAACCTCTTCTATTTTCTAATGGTTTTGTGACTTTTTGTGGGGGTCCACGTGGCTCCCAAACTGCTAGAAAACATTTATTAATATTAATGGATGGTTATAACCGTGAAATACGCCCACTACCCATGAAAATTGTGTCATTTAATGTAATTTAATTGTGTCATTTAATGCAATTTAAGTAGTGGGATGGCGGTTACAAACTGGCTGGAACTGCCTCCTTTAGCGGAGACTGTAAACACTATCTCGCCCAAAGAATGTAGGGATCGTCAGTTGTTTCAACTTCTTTTCAATGTTTACGGCTTCCAATGGCTATAAATACCCCTTTGCACACTTGTGCACGAAGTACTGATGGACTAACGAAGAGAGACACTGGTGTTTGGTGAACTTTGAGCATAAGAGAGAGAGTTATTCACCACTTTCAAGCATCTTCAAGAGTTCTTTGGTGTTTCCTCATGTTCAAACTTGTATTTAATCTTGAGAAGAGTATCTATCTTACCACGCTAAGATATTTACTTCAGTTCTTGTTTCCATATCGAAACATCAACTTTCAACCTTCTTCGTTTTCGGCTTGGAACGTTGATTCGGTGGTCCACGGATTATGCATCCCTCACAAAGGCAAAGATCTCATACAAGCAAAAGCTACTATGTAGGAGTTTCTGTGTGTGTTTCTAGGGAACACAATGATTTTATTTTTATTTTAAAGAAAACTTTTACACGTGTAAAGCTCATTCTTTTGCTTCTGTTAAACGATTTAATGGAAGCTATAATAAAAATTATTCCCGATGCAAACAACAGCGACTTCGGCCACTCTAGGTCTCAAGCCGATCGTCTCCTCCTGGTCAAGGTTTCCCCTCAACCTCTTCTGGGGTCACGAGGCCAAGCCCGACTCCTCCTCATAGGGGAGGGCTAGCAAGCTCACTATTGTCTAGTCAACAGTGGAGGGCAAGATCCTAAATATTCCCACCGCCCAGAGAGACGACGTCTCAAAAAATTACCCCTCTCTCGGGACCCGGAGTCGGCACGAATCTTCTCCAGTTGTCATCTCCCCTCGAAATCGAGAGGACTCGGCCTCAGAACATCCTTGGCCACTTCAGCCCAATTGGGGGAAGCAAGAACATCGTCCTCCTTGAAGACCCACACGAACGTCTCTTTCCAGTCCCTGTTGGACTCAGAAGCATCTGCGACAAACTTAAAACTTCCACTATAGTGGAAGAAGTAGTGCGGGTCCTTCCTTGTCAACTTGACGCCGACCAGATGCTCAAGCAATAGTATAGTCTGCAAGACACCAACCCAGTGGCAGATCACCACAAATCCCACCAGCACTCTAATAGCGTTTGGGGTAAATTGAGAGGGGGAAACCCCTAGAGCATTGCACACATCCCTAATGAAGGGATGAAAGTACCCTAGAGGGAGGTGAATATGGTAATTGCTAATCTAATCCGATTTTGATGCCAAATTAAAAACTAATAATGCAATATCCTTGCAATGATGATAAATACAATAATATAAGCAAGAATATATAATAAAACAATAGACGTTATAAAAGATGAGACAATGTGGAGATATAAAAATAAGTACAAGAAAAGTATACCAAAACCAAACGCAAACATAAGAAATTGATCACTGAGTTTAGTCAAACCACGACCTACGTCTCCGCTCATCACCTCAAGGAGATCTCCACTATATCTCAAATAACTATACAATCGGTTTCTAAAGTTCACCGAAAACTTTTACAATCTACACGTTGTCAATCCCACAAGACACACTCCTCTAAGTGTTGAACTACCCGTATTACCTTCCTCAAGTGTTTGGATTTATCACCTCTCCTTAGGCTTTACTACTAACTCACTCCTCTTGGAATTAACCCTGGTCTCTCCCAACCACTTCTCTAAGTGTTTTTGCATATTACAACGTGTTCAACAATAAGTACAAATAAATGATTTGTTCTCTAAGTCAAATGAGAATGAAGTTTAAGCTCTCTAAATGAAACAACCTCGCAATCCAATTATACAATATGTGAAATACTAAAGATCAAGTGGTTGTGTGTGTATACAATGAGTAAAAACAAAATTAAACTCAAATAAATCTAGCTTATAAATGATAATCAAAATATAAATTAGCTAGAGAATGAGTTTAGAAAATTTTCTCTAAACAAAGAGATATAGATATAGAGATTTGAGGTTGAACTCCTCAAAACTGAAAGTGAAAGCCTTCTCTTTGTAAAACTCTTTTTGAAAACTTGATCTTTCTCAAAACCCTTAAAACAAATTGGGAAAAACTCCCTTGCAAACTCTTGTAAAAATCATTATGAAAAACTAAGGCTTGAGGCCTATTTATAGCCTCAAAATCAAAACAATCAAAAACTAGCCGTTACAGTGAAAAAGGAAGATCAGTCGACTGATTAAGAATATCGATTAACTAATAAACTAGCCATTACAATATACAAAAGCAGACAGCTAGAATCAGTCGATTGATAAGAAAAATCGGTCGACTGAAAACACTATGCTCGGTCGACTGATTTAATAAATCGGTCGAATGAAAAGACTAAAAAATCAGACACTGAAAATTCTTCTGGTCCGTCGACTGGTGGAGCCGATCGCTCGATCGATAGCTGATTTTTTAGAAACTTAAACTGCTGAAAACTTAATTTTCTAAATTCAATTAAAAATAGTAAATTAACTCTAAAAATATTAAAACATGGG